>JAGFPH010000220.1:646720-675427 GCA_018207615.1 Philaenus spumarius | reverse complement strand
TTATGTCAGACCTACAGACTGGACATATACTGGATGCAGCAATTTGTTTAGGTTAATATCTCAAATTAATAGTTGTAAAGAAATGCAGTACAATAAAATACATGATATAGTGTAAACTAATATGATAAAATGCTTACTTTTTTCTTCTCTAGTTTCTTCCAGGTTCTCCAATCCTTCAATTTGACCTTCTGGCTGATCCAATCCTGGATGATTGTTAAACAAGTTTGCAACAAACGCTAAATTTAATTTATAGATTCCATTGACAACATCACTGGAAGTAACAAAACTTCTGCAGCCTAACTTGGCTGCTTGTTGTAACATAAGTTCAGCTCTCTTCAACATGTCTGGTTCCTGCAAAATAAAATAAAGTTATTAACTGACAAATAACAAAATAAAAATCATCAAAAAAACAAAAATGTTTAGCGCCAAATCCTATTGTTACATTTTTTATTATAGACCCTTGACTTTGGAATACTGTCAAAGGCACAAAAACAGTTAAAAAATATAAATATTAATACCATTGGTATTTTTATTTAGTTTTGCACTTAGGTTTATAAAAAATATTTTTTACTTATTATTATTATTATACCAAGCAATTCAATCAGACCAAGAACGTTATACCTATGTATATATAATATTAGAATTACTATTGTTTGTGGGAAATGTCCACAATTTTTTTATACAGGTTTATCGAATGTGACCTACACAGTCATGTTCATCCATCTATGTGTAATTTGTTCATGTTTAATAATTGATACAAAAGTATGGGTTGGATAGGTAAATAGATCAATAACTGTTAATTTTAAAGAAAATTTAAATCTAGTCAAATTAGGATTTATGGTAGGAAAAATTCTTACAAAGCTGAATTTTTATATACACGTACGTTTCAATTTTACAAATAAGTTTTATGACTAATTCCTATAAATATATCACCAAGGCAATTTGAGATATTTAAGGTCAAAGGTCACCGTTGGTGTTTCCTAAAAACTCGCCTCTTATACATAAAGATTATTATAAGATCTATAGAAAACATTAAATACAAGATTAGTTCAGTACATTTTGTCCACAAATTTTACGATTTACAAGAATTAGCATGGAGAAGAGGTAACAATGGATTTGTTTATGGGATAGTGCTTTGTAAACTGCAAAGCAACATGGGTAATGCAATTTACAAGGAAATGGAAAAATCTTTAGTATTAATAAAACAATTATTTATAAAAAGTATTAATTATAACAAATATAATACAAATAACCAATTATAGCATTGGTTTCTGTACTTTACAAGCAAAATATGCATTTTAGATTTATTTTACTTTCTCACTATACTATAGTATAGAGAAAGTATAGTGATCGCAAAAAAAAATCGATGTTGAGATTTTTGTGGAAATATCCGTTTTGGGACCCCCTGAGTCCAAAAAAGTGGTTTTTACAAAATGTCTGTCTGTATATATGTCTGTATGTATACAAAGCTAGAGAGAAAACTATTCAATAAATTTCAACCAAATTTGCACAAGACATGTCCAGTACGCCTGTATAGATGCACGAAAATTTTTAATGTGCCCTACCATATACAAAAACCCGCATCTTTCTAAAAATTCTTGTTTAGCTAATAATAATAATAATAACTGATTTTTGGGGGTTTTTTGGCCAAAAAGGGGGTTGTTTTAAAAAAATTTGAAAGCCTTTTTACGTGCATCTATAAAGACCTAATTGACGTGTTTGGTGCAATTTTTTTCGAAATCAATCGAATAGTTTTCTCTCTAGATAATAATAATAATATTTATTAGTTAATCTCCAACTTTAATAAAAAAACTCTCCTACCCCACACTACAAGTCACAGTGAATCTGTTTAGTAATTTAAATGTATTTGTGAGAAAGTATGTGCCAGTTCCTGGTACCGTTTATTTTAAAATAAATTAGTTAGTTTTTGACTAAATTAACCTTTCCCACGCTACGGAAATTTCAGACCGCTCACACTGTTACGCTATATACCCCCAAAAAATTAAGTTCTCAATAAGTCAACGCTAATTTTTTTTCGATTTTTTCATACCAAATAATGAGACATGGGAATAAAAAAATAGTTTTTTTTTAATCAAAGTTGGTTTATTTGACAGCAAAATAAGTAAAAAAACACTACAAAATTAGAAAGAATTAAGCTCATGAAACCCACACTGCTTTATTACGTATTGTGTAGTTAGGTTATTATAAAATATTGTATGAATTGAGATAAAAAAAAGAACATATAACCATTGTTGTGTTACATTGTTTTTACAGCTCAGGGAGTGGTATGGTACCCTTTGAAACACGCATCGGGGTGTAGGTTGGGCCGTGTGGTGTAGGTCTCGCAAAGGTAGATCGTTTCCTTTCTCATTCCTTGTTGAGCAAAAACAACACATCTACCAGTGCCCTTTTCTCTCCTTACCATAAAGTGATGTCTGCCAAAAAACAATAAACGATGAACACAGTACAGTTGCGCACGGAGTCTGCACGGAACTGACTTGCGAGTTAGTTCGTCGTCAGCATCGCTCGAATCAGAGCATTAGTGGTGTAGCGCGCCAACTTAGGTGCTCCTCCCACAACAGTCGGAGTTCGGAGTCGACCGCCATTATGTTTTTTAAACAAGGGATATGTTACCAAATAACTCCTGCACTCAAGCGGCAAAACTAAAAACTATTTAGTCCTGACAATACAGTCAATGTTTAAAAGCGATCATATTTGTCTACAGCAGCGTTTTGAGTAAAGTCAAACTTAGCGTTTATATTCGTTTACAGCGCGGGAAGGGTTAAAAGTAAAAAATATTACTGAGTTTGAAAAATGTTTATTTAAAATATTAAAAAATATAGTTACTTTTTATCTTCAGGAAAAATGGACATTTTCTTAACCGACAAGTACTTGAAAAAACAGGACTGTCCTGTTCTAAACAGTATTTATGGCTACCCTTTTTATAAACCAAAGACTAACCCGTGATTTTTTCTACTTATGATTCAAAATAAAACTATTTTTGGATTCTAGGTGACATTTTTTTTAATGTAATAGTTAGGCAACTCCAGTTTCATATCATACTAAAGCCTTTTCCAATTTTGACTCAATAAAAATGAACAAACTCTGAACAATATGATTCTAGCAAAGTAGTTCTAATTTGAGGATTAATTAATTTTGCATTTCGTTCTAAATAATTATGCGAATGCAAAATACTTTACATGTTCTATTGTTTACAAGGCAAATATGTTTTTCAATATACTAATTCAATAGATTTTACAACTTGCACTACCACATATGGACTAAATAGAAGTGAATTTCCATACACGATAGAGTAAATTTAATTATTGTTTGTAATATTCCGAATTTACAACAGAATCATTTTACTAAGAACTTTCATGGACATACAGATTTTACATTTCTAAAAGACTTATCCTGTAAATCGAAGTAGTACTGGGATTATTAGATGTTAATGTTTGTTTATAAAAGGGTTGTGTTTATATATCAAATTTTCCAGATATGAAAAACTAACGTCAAACAAAATTACTTATGTATACCTTAAAAATAAAACACCAAAATATGTGGTTGAACATTCATCAAAATAGTTCCGTAGCAATTTTAAAATGTGTAAATATCGAGCCCACTTTACTCTCTCTGCTGTAAAATCATATGTAAAAGTATTTAAAGTTACTATGAGTTGCAGCCTGTTCAATTTGAATACCACTCTAGCAATGTGTATATTTATTACCACAAATTTCAAATAGATTGTGCATAACTTCAATAAATATATCAATAGTAAAATAAATCCAGTCTTGTTTTGTTTAAAGTTTCTGTAAAAATATTCACATAGCTTACTTATTTTCCCCCCTTATAGACAACATAAAAGCATTGGTTATCCCTATTTTCAAAATAAGTTTTAACCCTTAACATGCGGCTAGCGCCTTTAAACGCGGAACGATCCAATATCTAAATGTGGTTAGCGCCTTTAAGCGCAAATACACAAACGCAAGCTTAGATGATTCGATAGTTCACAAAACTTCCAATAGAGTGCAGAGAAATGTTCTTTGAGTACCTTTAGACCAAATAAAAATATAAGCAATGTCTGTCACGACTTATCAGTCTGTGTTCTGTCGCCAGAGCGAATGAGTCTACTATCGCAAGTGTTCTAAGCGAGGCTTACGTCTATAGACGCAATCTGTGTCACTCAGCTGTTCCTTGTTTGTTTGTACTGTTAGCTGACAGACATTCATTCCGAAATTTTATTTTTGTATAAGTTCTTGTTTTACTTAGTAATTATTTTATTTGTAGACAACAATAAGTATTGCTTTTATGTATTTAGTTTTTGACTAAATTGAAAATTCTGCTTTTAACCCTTTGACCGCCAAGGGCCGATCTAATCGGCTTTTACTGACTGTCTGAATGCCGCTACAGCCGATTACATCGGCTCTCAAAAGTTGTCTGGATACCGCCAAAGGCCGACATATGTGTTTAGTGAGTTCAGAGCTGTGAATCTTGTTTCTTACAACAATTGCAATGAGTGATCCTGTAAGAAGGGCTCTATCTCAAAAAAAAAAAAAAAAACCGGGGCTTTGCGTAAAAAAACGCAAATACATATTTTAAATGTTAATTTTTTTATTTTCGGAAGTTATTCTCAATAAAAAAATAACATAATATATAAGGTTAGAGGAAAAATATTTTTTTTTACATAGTTATTAGGCTCTAAACTTCAAAATTGTATACAAATATTTGTTTTCCTTTACCTTTACCTTTTCAGTTATAGTACACATGTAAAAGTGGAATTAATACCATTTTTTGTAAATTTAGTTGTAGTACTTTTAATTCCAAACAAAACGAGATCAAAAGCATTATTTTATCTTTGATATTAGCTAAGCTACAATGGTTTATGTAAACATCCGTCAAAATTCCGAAAATATGCGTGGCAGTATTAGGCAATCTCACACGACAGTGGCTTGGCGCTCAACGCAATGTCTGGCTTAGTCGACTTTGGCGGTAATCGGAGCGTCCTAGTAGAAACGGAATGCTCAAAGGCATGCCAAAGGCAGTCAAAGGGTTATGTATTTAGTTTTTGACTAGATTGAAAATTCTGCTAAGTTTAGTTTTAATTCTTAAAAAATATTTAAAACAAGTTTAAAATTAGTTGACAATGTTTTATGTGTACTACTTAACCCTAAGAATCAAAACTTAAAAAGAACATTGAGAAAATAAATATATTTTTTTTTAACTCTAAATGAGCGGTAGCTCATATTTTAGCTTAGCACTTTAAGGGTTAAGTGAAGAAATACAGACCTATTTAATTTTTGTACATATTCTTATTTTTATTCGGACATACATTTATTAAATAACTAATGAGCTTGACTTGTGAGAAAGTAACTTAGATAAAATAAAACCTGAACACAAAATCTCACAATAAATACGTTTACTAACCTCAAACGCTTTTCAACGACAATGTCGCCATCCTCAGTGATGCACGGGCTACAGTAACCAAACTAACTTTTTTATACATTTATTGTTGCATATTTCAAAATCTTTTTATAATCAATAATATCTTAATGTAATGCCATATTCAAAAAGATAGCCTGCTCTTTAAAACCATGCAAATTTAATTTTTATATGCCTACCTTACACACTTTTTCTTTAAAAATCTCAAAATATACAGGCAATGCACAGTATTTAAGAGTTTGACTGTGTCTTTTTGCCAGTAGTGAAGGTGTTGAATTCTTACTTCATGGGTTTGTTAATTGATAATTATCAGTAATGAGGGTGTTATTTGTATTGGTACTTCCAGTAGCCATAAACAATTATCAAAATTTTGTATCAACTTTACCCTAGTTAAAAAACCACAGCCCTATCTAGTTGATGAGGATCATAGTTACCTTTCTCACTATAATACCTTGCTTTACTTACGGTTAAATTCTTTAATTACTAAGAAATCATTTTATAAAATATTTGTTACGTGCCATAAGAGCTTCCATCGTCACACCACTATCTTGAGGGGCAATTTGTCTCATGAGGTGGGAATAAATTTCTGAGTCTGTGATGTCATTTTGGAAGTTGTTGCATCTCCTGGAAACAATAACAGAAAGTAGTTTTAAAGAAATAGAATCCAATGAATAAATTGCGCACTGTTTATAGTCTATCAAATCCGGCATAATGTTTCACCGGCTGGTTCGGATAAATTTTATTGTCATTTAGCATCAGATAAATACAAAAGAGAAAATCAATAAATACATTTATACTTAGCAGATATAATAATACAATAAAATATTTTTAAAACAACATGAAACATGAAGAAATATGAAATTTGTTGCTTGAGAGTGCCTCAAATTAGACCAATATTAGTATATATTAACAACATATAGATCACTATTAAATAACAATCAGCAAGACCGAAGCAACATTGGTAACAGACAGGAGGAAATACGTAAAACAGGAGCTTCAAAATGGAGGGGTAGATATTGCATGGCAAAATCAACTTAAATTTGATAGGAGTACTGGGCCGTTTATTTAATTTACCCCGCCCAAACATGTTTCACTAAACGGTGGGTTACCTTAAAGGCCTTGGTAATCTACCAACACACCGGGTTTAATGCTTGAAAACAACCAATTTGAAACAACCACTAACACGGGTAGCCAGCTATGACATACATCAAATTTAAACAAGAACAATTATTAAACACTAAAGCACTAGACACAATTACCCAATTAGCTTACTAGGGCATTCCCAGCCTAATTAAGCTATTAGCCCCAAACCTAGTTTAACTCACATCGCGGGACTATTAGCTGTCTAATCGGCCCCCGTGGAAGTGGTAGCCACGCACAAATTACTTAGCCGGCCATTACGCAATTACAGAACCATGATAAGAATTAATACTTAAACGATTATCGTCGATCAATCCGCGATGGAGTGCAAAGCCTGAAGGTCCGTGATGGCGTTGCCCCGCGAAGCAGCTCACGGATTACGTGGACCCACTGTTCATTGCCTACTTGATCGTCGGTGACATTCGACATAGATAAGTTGTGACAGGCTCAGGTTCTCTCATACGATCCTAATCCGGATCCTGAGCGCGTCACAAATTACCTAGGGGTTGAAATAGACTGAAGGCTGAGCTTTATCGCACACATCATCATAGCGGTGAGAGACAGGTGCACAATCGGCACGACTGATGCCGAATGTTAATGGACCAAGGGAAGGCAGGAGAAGACTCTTGTCTAGCATAATCGGCACAAGAGTGCCGTACGCAACTCCTGTGTGGTGGGCTCATGCGTTAAGACAAACAGACTGTCGCAAAGCACCTACAAGAGGCCAATTGCATTGAAGATTGCATACGTTTACAGAACCGTTTCAATTAGCACACTCTTGGTGATTGCTAGCTTACCACCACTGGATCTGATGGCAAAAGAGAGGCAGGAAGTTTATACCTCAGAGGCAAGGTTGGACCATACTTCAGTACGATCCAAAGCTAGAAGGCGACAATGCGATGGCAAGAGTAATGGGAGACGGACATTTCAGGCAGGTGGACAAACAGCCTAATTCCCAACATATTGAGCTGGTTGAATCGAAATTACTGTGAAGTGGGATGATATCCGACCCAAACTTTATCTGGGCACGGATGTTTTGGCAGTTACCTTAAGCAGTTTCAAGTCGTAGAAGTAGAAACATGCAACTATTGCAGTAATCAGTAGCCTATGATGATGCTAAGCATACGTTAGTCGAAATGTGTGAACAGTAGGAGAGGAAATTATGCCAGATAATATGGTAAAGTTAGAGGGAACATTGAGGATTATAGAGAACTTTATAAATAGAATAATGAAGACAAAACATGAAGACCTCACACACCATACTAATAATAACTGATGGATGAAGAAGAAATAGCGAGGAATGGATGAAAGCCAACAATGGCCATGGAAAGCAGGGCTGGCGCATGCAACGGTTATATCCGAAAGGTAGTTCCGCATCAACGCCTTGAGATAAAAAGAGGTTAAGGTTTATTAGTGGGTAAACCGGATGAACCGTGAGTCACACACACTGGGAGACTTGTCTTCTAATAGAGCCTAATGTAATCCCCCCCCCCTTCGGAAAAAACGATTAAAAATACGTACAACTAACAGGCTATACTATGTGCAATCATCCATACGACTTTTATAAATGAATATTTTTCTTTCATTATTCAAAAAGAAGTTATTTGATCTAAACTATACATTAGTATCTGTAACTGAGAATGTTGCCGTGCTTTCAACAGGAGAAAAATAATTATTATAAGAAACAAGGTTAGTATCAAAAGAAAATAGGTAGCTGGACCAATCTAAATTAAAAAGCAAGAGAAAAATACGAAGCATTAAAATCGCCTTCACCATAAACCACCTACCTTCCATATCTCAAGTAAAATTAAAACTATTTTCAATGATCTCCACCAATTCCACAATAGGACAACTTCTCCATAAGCAAAATATATCACGATAAACTAAGGATGGGTCTCGAATTCCGTGAATTTTAAATTTCAAACAATAATCATCTTTAATTTTTTAATCCAAATCCAATGTGGGAGCTGCAACATTTCCAGATCATATGGATTTTTTAAAGTAATTTTTATCACCATTGTCCATGCTCATTTCCTTTTTTCATCGTGTTTTAAATTACGTAATTCATAAATTAGCTCAGATCATAATCAAGTGTCATTTTCTTCACGGACTTTTTAAGTTTTGTTTTAAAATGTGTTTCAATACCGGTAATTCATAAAATTAGCTCAAATTTTAGCCAAATATCATTTTCTTTCACAGATTTTCACCGTAGTATTTTAAAAACTTCTGTAATACACAAACTTAGCTCAAATCAACATATTTTTTCGATTGTAGAATAATCCAGTCAAATTGTGTTTGTTTTTACCAGGAAAGTTGTGGGTTAGTTTTGGTTTCTTTAATTTTATATATTTTTTGGGGGGCTGAATCCGAATCTGAGAATAACCTACAAAAATTTGTGGCGCCACATTAAAAAAAATCCAAAAACGTGTAAAAAATCTCATGTTTTGCGTTTTTTTTGCTTCTAACTCGAAAACTATCAACTTTTCGTAAGTAACCTCCATTTAAAAACAGTAGATAAAATTTCATTCCATAGGATTTTTCTCTGACGAACCGTTGGGGCTCGAGCGGTAATTGAAAATTGGCTTATTTCGGCTGTCTCTCCAGAAATTCACTTTTTCACTCCAAAACTTGAATTTATTATTAAAGACTGTCAATTAGTGAATTCCTTCCAGATCTCTGCATATACCTTATTTAAATCGTATAAGTAAAGGTAAACGTAATTTTTTCAAAAAAAGTTAAATTTAAAGTCCGAAATTATTGAAAGTTTGTTACAAAACAGTTGAAATTCCAAAGAAAAATCTGTGAAAATTATTACATTTTATTATATTGTATTATATTACACGTAATTATATATTACTCAACTCGTATTACATGTACTTCTAAATAAATTATTATTACACAACATCTACGATGTCACAGCTAATTTGTGCCGAAAAACAATTATAATTGGCAGTGTTGTACTTGTACTTGTGTATGCAACAAATGCCAGCTTTTTTAGAAACCACTTTTTCTTTTACTTCTAATTATAAGTGAAAAAGTATTAGTCTAGACTCAGAGTAATGGCTGTATTATTCAACATGATAAAATTATACTGGTAACTACTTCTTTGTACACTTATAATTAGAAGGTGCTAAAAGTAATACTTTAAATTGTGCAATAGGGCTCTGTACAATTTATTAGTATTGAAATCAAATATTGAAGTGAACATAATTTTTTTTTTTTATTATTATTATTTGTTCGCAATAAGTATTAGTCTATCAATTGATGTGAAATAGTTACCAATAACTAATTATATTTTATACCTTGGAAGGCCTGCTCGTTCAAGATGGTGATTAACCCAACGCAAAAGAATGGCTTCTGGAGATAACTTCATTAAGTCTTCAATACGTTCACCGTTGGAAAGCAGTGTAGTCAATCCAGGACAGTTTTCTAACGTTATTTGATTAAACAGTCCTATCTGCAATACAGAACAACAAACTCTTTACTTTGACAAGTCTAAATGCTACAGTTAACACTAACAGCTTCAAAAGTCTGATTAAGTAACCTAAAAGTAAACTAATGAATGTCTACTACAGAATGATTCAAAAGTCTTCTAACTCTATTTTGAAATATTATGTATGTTGTCACCAATACAATTCAATATGACAACAATATGTTGTATGTATTTATGAATTCAATCTCTTGGAGATTAGCTTATTCCACCTTCAGTTATTGCTCATGCACATTTATGCATGGGAAAGCAGACACCACGAGTGAGTGTGGGAAACGAATACTATTTATAAACAAGAGCAGAAGGCTGTTCTGTTGGAAGCTTATTTGCCATAAGTATTAGTTGTTTAAGAAAGCTTCTTTCTGAATGTTAGAAAAAGGTTTTGTGAAACGGGACATATTGATAACAGGCACCAGACTGCACATCTTGACATGAGATTTCCTACAGAATATACAGGGGTGGCAAAAAGTCCCGGAACAACCCAATATCTTTTTCCAGGTTCCACTTACACAATTGAAACTTTGCAAATTGTTTATGGGTATAAAAAACTACTTTTTTAGAATATGGCTGATTTTTCACCTCCTCTGGGGGACGGCCCGTCAGGAGTCGGTGAAAAATCTTAAATGTAAGCATGGGTTGTTATGCATATCATTTTAAAGGTCTTGATGAGACAAACACAACGACATAATAAAAATGAAAAATGGATGATCCTGAAAAAAGTTATGGCTGTTCAAAGTTTTGATATGCTGCATGTTAAATGAGCCTTATTCTAAGTTTGAGCCTTAACTAAGAGATGAAAAATCAACTGTAGCATAAACAAGTAGTTATTTATACCCGTAAACAATTTGCAGAGTTGAACGTGTAATACATGAAACATATAAAAATAAATTAAACTTAGAATAAGGCTCATTTAACATGCAGCATATCAAAACTTTGAACAGCCATAACTTTTTTCAGGATCATCCATTTTTCATTTTTATTATGTCGTTGTGTTTGTCTCATCAAGACCTTTAAAATGATATGCATAACAACCCATGCTTACATTTAAGATTTTTCACCGACTCCTGACGGGCCGTCCCCCAGAGGAGGTGAAAAATCAGCCATATTCTAAAAAAGTAGTTTTTTATACCCATAAACAATTTGCAAAGTTTCAATTGTGTAAGTGGAACCTGGAAAAAGATATTGGGTTGTTCCGGGACTTTTTGCCACCCCTGTATAGCTTCAATTGCAGCCCTATCCAAATAAATGGTGGACATTTTCAGCATGTCCTGTAAATGGAGAGTGTATTCATTGGTTAAATATTGGTTGCTTTTATGATTTCTTACAAATTTGATCTACTTAACCCTTAGTTAGGCGCTAGGCGGGGATTTACCCGCATTCTCAGAAAAACTGAAATAAAGCTGTAACTGTTGACAAACAATGTTCCAAGTATCTTTCTTCTGACCTTCGAGCAGGTATGTGCCACCCTTGCTTAATTTTAACGAATCATCAGTCTGTGATAAGCTACAGAAGTGAACGGTCCCATCAGTTGGTCTCTTGCCGCTAGCGCACTTTTCTACTGCAAGAACTTTGGGGTTTTCCCCGCTAGCGTCCCAAAATTAAGTGTAAGTTTTTCGTAATTTCTTGTTATTGTTTAGATTAGTACAACTGAACACACCTTTGCTCTGTGTTGCCAACAACATTGTTCAGCTGCGATTTTTTTATCCAAATGGTACATTCTCTACGGACGCTATGTAGCTAGACCTATTACACTCATTAGCTTTCATTTTTTTATTTTGTTAGCAAATTTCCATAGGAAAGATGAGCTATCTCACAGCAGTGACTCTTATTGTGAGACCTAAGGTCGGGAGCGGTAAATGAGCACCGATCATAGTCCTCAGAACACATTTTGGGGTGTCATTAAAAATTAAATATATACGTATGTATATATGTGTTCGCACTCTAGCTGCTTCATTTTAAAACTGATTTGGTCCAAATTTGACACACATGTTGGTTGTCTACGTCGCTCAGACGAGTTTATTAGCCAAAAAAATCCAACTGCCGAAGCACGTTTTTTGATCGGAAGTAACTATTTTTTAAGATGTTTCGTACGACAGTGTAACTTTTTTAGAGTTTTATATAACAAAATAAATGTTGGATATTATTCTGCACATTTTTTTTTTTACATGACTTTATAGCTTGCTTGGTTCCCCCAAAATCGATCAAAACGTAAACTACCATAAATATATCCGGTTGTAATCCACATTGGGGGAGGGGGGAGGGGTTACCGTGGGGAATCTTCCGATCTGAGGCCCAATGGCCAAGTTTGTATGCTGCGATCCTTATACAACCAAAATTGAACCCTACCAAATTTTACATGCTGCAAAATAGCGACAGAAATTCTGGAAAATAAAAGTTCGGGGGATTTTGCTGCTGACGCCTACTAACGTTAGTTCTAGGGGTGCGCCTAACTTAGGGTTAAAACAAATAAATAGTTTTATTAGAATTTAGACAATTTTGAATAGCTATGTATAAACGCTATTTAAAAACGAGAGCATTATATATATATATATTTACTCTAAATTATAAAGAGGTTGGACTGAGTTTAGACAATCATTTATATTTTTATACATTCTCCCTCCAAACAAAACAGTAATTATTGACATACTTAAGCTTTTGTATGCAGAGACGGGATCTGACATCTACATTGCATTACAGATATTTTAATTTTGGAATATGTTTTCTCAATATAGACTGAAAGATTTATCATAATGTGCTATTATGCTCTTGTCACAAGCGTTGTAGTACTACTGTAAGGGTTTATTTTATATGAAAAAGAAGTTTAAATTTAAATCATAATGATTTTGTTTCTTATTTTACTGAGAAAATTTACAGCCCCTTTACATTATCAAGATAGCAAGGATCTAAAATATTAGTTATACAACAGTATAAATTATTTTATAAAAAATTTTGTTGATTATTTTTTTTAAATGAAACAGATAAGGGGTTTCTTTATATTCGAGAAAACCAAAAATGATTTATTTAAGTAATTTAAGGTAATGAAACTAGCTGAAAACATAAATTTTGTGTTATTATTAGAAATTATTCAGACATTCACCATCATTTAAAAATCACATTTTAACATACAAATAATGGCAAATTTCCGAATAACTAAAAATAAAATTGAACATCCATCATACACTTCAAACAGAGAACAAAATTCTTGTAACAAACAGCGTGATTTAGGAAGAAACATAGAAACTTTAAGAATACATTCTAACACTAAAAATAAAGAAAATAGTTTGTATAAACATGGGTCTAAAAACACTTAGTATTTAGCCATCTGCCATTTTGTTTTTTACAAAAAAAAATCTTAAAAGTAAACAGTAAGTTCAGATTTGGTTCACACACCATTTATGTTGTCTTACAAGTGTACTGTAAAACAATATTTTATTTTGTATATTTTTAAAATGGCAGCTGCTTTAAATATCTAAAAAAACTGCTGTCTTTAAAGATACAAAGTAATAGTTTTATTTATTGTAATTCCTACAGTTGTACGTAATTAGAGAAATAACACACTTTGTTGTTAAATTTTCTCTATATTTAATGTTTTGAGTGTACTGAAGTAAATACAAAATATAGTGAGTCATCTTTAAAATAATGTATGTTTGTTTCCATAGCTTAAAATTTTCAAAGACCTGCCTGTGTTTTGATGTACATGAAGGCAAGAACAAATTACGCCCACTCATAAAATGTTGATTGCCATAACTTATTCAGTGACAATTTCTAGTCATAGAAGGAACACCACTAAAGAGAAGGAATGGTTAAATGTCTTACCCTAATAATTTGCCACAGCAATCCAAGGACAAGATGTGGTTTGCCTTTTGCGAGATCATGAGCGTCTATATTGACAATGTTGCAACCGATACTTTGACTGGAATTGAGTGCGAGAGTTAGGTTCTCAAGCTTTCTGTATACTGTCAAATTCTTTTTGTTAACTGCACGCTCGTCAATTGTATCCGGACATGAGTGATTGATTACTTTGCTATAATCAAATTGAAACACAAACATGACCACCAAAAAGTTAGAGCTTTAAGTTTTAGAGGTATAAGTTATAGGGTTTTAGTTAGAGGGAGAGGGAGGGTTTTAGTTAGAGGTATAAGTTTTTGGTTATTAGCAATGTCTAAAGATTAAGTAAACCTAAATTGTATTTACTTATTCATTTAATTTGAATTGTTTTTTGCTAGTAATATTTAACAAACTAGTATTTAAAAAACTCAAAAACAAAATATTTAATATATATAAAATATTTTAAAAAGTAAAGAAATATTTTATGAGAATGATTTATTTGAAATCAGTCTTAATACAATTCAATAGGTTTTCAATAGCAGTCATTTCACCATTTTCTTCTAGCGGTTAACTTTCAAATTTCTTATGGAACACCCTGTATTTCATGATGATTTTGGATTTTACACATTATTTTAAAACTTTTTTGTGCTTTTTTTCATACAACTAACCGTTTAAAAGTTGTAGCGGTATGAAGTTTTAAAAACACCGTAACTGAGTGGAAGTTATTTTTTAATGCAAACGTTTTGACACCCTGTATAGTTATGAAGAAATTGTTTTTCTAATTAAGTTACAACATTTTTAACTTTATCCTCAGGAGTACGAACTTTTGGATTTAGCAGAGAAACATGTAAAGACAATATATTTTACGAACCCTTTCATAAGAAAAACATCCTTGAAAAATGTATATTTCGCTAACCAACCATTAGTGAAATCTTGAAATTTAGTTTTAAGATTGAGACTCAAATAAAACTCCTATAAATCACTTACTGTAACTGATACCCATGAGTTTTTAATAGATTTGTTTGTTGTTTTACCAGAATAGTTTAGTACTTTAACTTTGTCTACTGAAAACATAATTGTTTCATTATAATTCCAGTAAAGAATTCATCTGTAAAAAATAACTGGGAAAAAAATCAAGTGCAGTGTGTTGTTCAACTCTTGCAGACGCTTTAATAAACAAATGTTTCTTTAATAGCCCAGGCATTAATTTTACCACCATTTTCCAAGATGGCGGCGTAAACTCAAAGTGGTGGGGGTCGCAAACTTGGTATGTTTTTTAGGATGTCAAAATGTACTTATATTATTAAGGTTTTTTTTCTCCCGCATTTTTTTCCAGGTAACTTCATTTTGAACTCTCTGTTGCCTGGCCTATAAGTAAGCATTATTTTTCATGTTTATTAATGTCCAAGTATATTTAACTAGCTGCCTCTTCTAATCCAGAAAGATTAGATTGTTTTTTTCAATATTGTTTTTTATATACATGTAAAATAAGAGTAAGTTTCCTTTTTGATTTATTACAGTTATTTTAAAGAGAGCATTTGCACTATAGGTAGCCGCGCTACCTAATAATAATAATGTTTAGATACTGAACTGAATATAGTACATTAGTTTAACCCTAGAAGCGGCAATGTTAACAAAAGTGGATTTTTTACGTTTGCAAGCATTTTTTCAAAAATTCGCCAAAAATAGTAAATGAACCCTAATCCAAAAGTGTTCCCTAGCTGTTTTATAGAAAAAGGTCAAAATAATTTAAATATGGAATTAAAAAATTTATTGATGTGAAATTGTAAAAGTTTATTAGCTTAGGAAGCTAAACATGTTCAGTGACGGAAAAAAATCCAACTTTAGGCTTACATAAAAAGTAGTAAACATTTTTTGTAATTTTTTCAAGATATACAAAAGTTTTATAATTAAGTTCTAAATAAAAGTGTATAAAGAAAAATATCAATTTCAAAAATTTTGTTTACAAAATACCAGTTTCTATGTTCCTACTACAAGACTGTTAACAAAACTAGGCCTAGTATGAATAGTAATTTAGGAATATATGCTTTGAACAAAAATGAAATATTATTATAACAAAGTGTAGAGAATAAAAAATCAAAGAATTGAACTGTGTACTTGTAAATTATTATTTCATAAAAGTATTTGACTTAGTTTTACTTGAATCACAAAATAAGATCAAACAAATGAAACCTCTCACGAACGAAGTCTATACGAAGTTGTAACGGTCGCTTTCAAAGCGTGAGAACAGAGAGTTTTGAATTCAACAAAAGTCTGTATTTCCCAGGACTGTACCAATAAAACCATTACAGTAAATTTGGTTTGCTTTACATGGAACGAAAGATTGAACTTTTCTCTACAAATCGATATAAACATCAATGTAAAACTATATCGATTTCAACCTGATAATTCGATTACCAAATGATCTTGCTCATTTGTCGAAAATCTGTCCAATTGCAATGGTTTACAAGAAATCCCATAACATCGAAATTATAAGAGTGACGAATATTTGGAAGGCAGTATTAAAAAGTCCAGATGGTTACGAATTCAATGGTATACAGTAATTCTATTAAAAACAGAAGATTTTTAATAGGTGAAATATTCGATAAAACCACGCGTTACAAATTTGTAGTCTGCCGCTTTGAGGGTTAAATAAATTAGAAATATATATAAAAAAATATAGATTTTTTTCTTTTAGTTTTAGTGCAGCATACGACAAGTACTGGAAAATGTGGTTAAGCTTCCATAAATTGTTTAGTGTAAATAAAATTTAAGAGGAAAAAAGGAATAAAACATTATTATTAGTAGTAGTATTCAGAGTTTCAAGTCAATAGAATTTTAATTTTGTTAAATCTGAACTGGGGTGGGAATCCTAATTCCGAGCATCCACATAAAAATTAAATGGCTGTGTAAAAGTTCATGCTTCTTCCAATTATTGAGATGGAAACTATAGTCTGTATACAGTAACTTGGCGTCTGTACCCTTGCCTACCTGCTACAGACCCTTCCCGCCCCCTCTCACTCCCTTTCTCACACCTCTGTTTCAATAATTAGTCACCTACTGGGTTAACCACTGCACTATTATTTTTTTTTGTGACTCACAATTTCAAATTTTTGTAAGGTTATTTATAAAGTTCAGAAAAAAATAAGAAAAATGATACCAAACACGATTTTATTACGTTTGTAAAATCCATTTATGTTACCACATGTTTATTCATTACTTCAGTCTTATTTAACTTTGTTAGGAAATTAAAATATATAAAAATATATAAACAACAGAATTGTTTAGCATGCATTATTTATTTCATAAAATGTTCTAACTTGAAACTTTTTAGTGACACGTAATATGTGATTTAGGTTTTGATGATCTTCAATGTTAAAATCGACATTGCTCGGACCTGCTTCATCTGTCACTGTCTGTTTCAACTGTAAAATTTAATCCTACACAAAGTCCGTGGAGAAATGTTACACGCTGCGGCCACTGTTTCAGATACTTTTTTCACATCTATTAAAGGTCCTTTATTATCCCGCTCAAGCTCAAAATAATGTAACACTGATGCTATTAATGGTTCTTGCCTGAGAGTTGTAAAGGGTTGTTGAACGTTTATCTGTTGACGGCGGCATGTTCAGTAATGGAATAAAACACACTCAAATTGTTCACATAACGACAAATAAACACAGAAAAATACATAAACACTACTACATGTTAATGTTTCACTAAAAAAAAAGAAAATTGAGAAATGTAGCACTTCAGATCACCGAACGTCAAGTAATAGGCTGCTATAGATATTATAATAGGCACGATGCAACTTACTTTGGCTAACAATCCCTTCAAACTGGAAATATCCATTGTAAACAAAACAAACTTTAGGATGTGAATCACTCATTTCCCGGAACAAAACATTAACCGCCATTAGTCAGATATCTAGTAGAGCAAAGTCTAAGTCGTTAGTATTTTAACGTGCCATGTTATACGTACAGTAAACATTTTTATTTTTACAATCAGTTTATTTCATATAATATTTTTACCTAAGGAATCTTAAAACTAAATTACATTTACTTTATAATGCGATATAATCATTCGATATTATTTCATTAAAAAAAAAAAAAAAAATTATTAATAAGTCAATTGAATTTTAATTGTTCGTGGAGAGCATTGCAGTACAACTTTTTATTTGTAGAGTAACGGTGCATGACGGAGGCTAGTGGAAACCTCTTCCCGCTGATTGAAAACAACTATTACGTGTCACTAATAAGTTTCAAGTTAGAAAATTTTATGAAATAAATAATGCATGCTAAACAATTCTGTTGTTTATATTTAATTCCTAACAAAGTTAAATAAGACTGAAGTAATGAATAAACATGTGGTAACATAAATGGATTTTACAAACGTAATAACGTCGTGTTTGGTATCATTTTTCTTATTTTTTTTCCGAACTTTATAAATATCCTTACAAAAATTTGAAATTGTGAGTCACAAAAAAAAAGTAGAATCGTGCAGTGGGTGACTAATTATTGAAACAGCGGTTAGAAAAGGAGTGAGAGGGGACGGGAAGGGTCTGTAGCAGGTAGGCAAGGGTACAGACGCCAAGTTACTGTATACAGACTATAATAATGTATGTTTATTTATTAGTACTCAGAGTTACAAGTCAGTACCATTTTAATTTTGTTAAATCTGAAACTTTGAAGGTACCCTACTTTAGTGTGACTGTGTCAAATTCAGTACTACACTACCTCCTCATTACTTAAACATTAAGCTAATGTATAAAACATTAATTAGTTGTTTAATGTAACAAAATTTATTGAGCATACCAAAGTAAAATTCCATCTTTGACTTTGTCATATAATGATTTGCCTTCTGAATCAAGAGGAAGTAAGTGTTTCAAGTCTACATCAACTCCTAAATTGCTGTTAATCCAATCTGAGAAGGCGAGCTGTTCTTCAAGTCTAACGGAATGTGTTGTCCCTGAAATATAATGATATTATACAGTATTACTCAACTATACAATGTTATAATATTTAACTCTGCTTGCGATTAAAGCAGAAGGATGCAACAGACAGTAATTTTCCGGCCGGTTAGACCAGGTAAATTTTAATTCAGATCCAAATTAACTAGTACAAAACGCAAAAAATTTGTTAAGATTTTTTCAATGCAAAAATGATGAAATTATTTCCTAGTCTTAATTTACGCTAAAAGACACATATTTTGAGGAAACAAGTAGTCAAAAATATAATCCCTTGCAACAATTAGTACAATACAAATTTTATTTTGATATAATTCTGAGCTTGTGAGTAACTGGCAGCCAAGAATTTCATTCAGTGGGAAGATTTCAACATATTTTAAATATGAATTAACTATTAATATACAAATTACCAAGGCATTTGAATATGTCTACAAATTAAATTTTAAATAGCAATTTTCTAGGTAATGTTAATTACCAGCGAAGTAGGACAGTAGGTTTATCAACTGCAAATGCTGCAAGATTTCCCCTAAACTCTGAAGATAAATCATTAGATTGGAAATCAAATTGCACCCGACTCAGAACTCTGAAAAGCCCAGATGAGACTGGTCTAGTGTCACATAAATACAAGACAAATTAATTAAGTTCTACCAAGTCAATAGTTAAATAACAAATTATATGCAACTCCCCTTGTCGTAACGAGGTACTTATATCAGCAAAAAACAAAGCTTCATTTGATACACCCGACCCCAAAATATAGTTTGGCATTAGGTGGCCAATTAAAACACGAGTTCGGGCCACACATCTGCGATTCTCCCGTGAATACCTTTTATGGGAGAATCCGACACGACTCCGATGAAGCGTCCCCAACGCCTCCCCAGTTGATGTCCTACATCTTTTCGGCAACATAAACATAGTCGCCTGCAAAGAACACCAAGACATCTGCCAGAAAACCAGAAGACATCAGTGAAATTCTTACTTCCACTTTCCTCAGGAGCGGACAACTCTTCTCCTGAGAAAGAGAAGAAGGTACTTCAATCTCTCCATGTAACTTCTAGCGTAATTTTCTATGTTCCCAATACGAATTTATCATCGGTGATGTCCGACTGTTTGGGAATGTAGACATGTTTGCCTGCCAAGAACACTAAGACATCGGAAGAATAACTTCTAAAATTCATCCACTTAAAACTGTTATCCAGCGTTGAGACCTCTTCTCAAAAAAATATACTCGGAAAAATCTCCAAAAACTTCTGTTGTAAATAAAAATATTCTTCCCGGTCGATGGAAAATATATAATTAGCAACATCGACATGTTTGCCCCATCAAACCTATTTAAAACATCGACCAAAACTTTAAAATAGCACTTCCAACTCTCTCAGGTTAGGCCACCTTTTGGCCCAAGAAAGGCTCTCAACAATCTAACCGTGTTATTTCTGTCGAAACTATTCTAATTCCCACATCAGAACTATTCTCTAATAGGTAATAGGTGAGTCAAGGAGACTTATAGAGATCAGTTTACCGTAACAAGTTCGCAAACTTAACAACACGCTAAAAGCGCCGACTTATGATCTAGCCAAAGCTCTAAAAGCTTCCATTAGTCGGCCAACTCCAGCAACTTTCTCTTTCATCATCAAGTTGTATATAATTGGCAAAAATCTGCCAAATGGATCCAGACTCGACCAGAGAGCCACCTGGACATCAGGCCAACATCTGATCATGCCAATAGACTAAACCAACAACTCAAAACTCGATTCATCAAGCCAACACCCAAGCGATCAGCACCATCTCTTGCGAATGCCAACTCAGCCCAGAAGGTACCAAAGCACCTACAAAGCCAAATCCTCAGCCGAGGTGAAATAAAGAAGAATTCAAGTACATGTTTGCACTTTAGGTGGAAGCGACTGCTACACCCAAACAATCGCCCTTCATTCAAAATCCTACACATACGGTCCTTCTTAGTTAATCAGAGTTAGTATTTATCAGACTTCAGTTTGGGACCCTCACTTCGGTACGAGCGACTGTTACGCACACACTCTCGCCCTACAGGCTAACCCTCTATCACACGCTTCGGACCTTTTTAGGGCTGAGACACATTCCGCAACTTTTGTCCCCAACTCAGTTAAGCCACAACTATATTTAAATTCACCATCCCCGTTGCGGCAACACCCTAACTCCTAAATCCCAGAGTTTACTTATCAGAGTAACATGCTATACAGAGTCAAAGTCTTTAGGTATGTCAATAAATAACCCACCAACTACAGCCTTACTTGTATTCAGACCCTCATACAGAGCTCAGCAAAACTGATCCCAATTTTGTCCAAAAACAAACTTATTGTTGCTTAAAACTTTGTTTGGATTTTGAAAGAAGGCTACAGTAATAGATTTTATTGATTTTCTCAAATATCTTGTTTAGCATGGATAGTAACTAGGGATTCCAATCCCGGACGATATTTTCGATCCCGGGATTTCGGAACCGCAAAAAAGAATCCAACTAGCTTGATAAAAGGCCTAAAAGCATGTATTTATGATGTGGTGATGTAGTATTATTTATATAATTATAATCATACCTGCCAACTTTGAAAAATCAGAATCAGTAAAAACTACGCGCAAGTAATAATTTTTACCCTTTTTTACGACACAACCTGTATATAGCCATTCCAATTACCAAAACCCTGTAATATGGGGAAAGGAAAACGAACCCACCTTAGCCTTAAATGTATACAAAAGTTTAATAAGATCCAAAATAGAATAGACTATTGCTCTTTTTTGAATGGTCATGCAGCAATTGATGTCCTTGTCTTGTTGTAAAATATTATAAATAATATGGTAATGTTTATGGGAGTATTAAAAATGTCAGTTAACTTAATATGCATATTTATAAAAAATATAAAATTTTGTTGTTAAAACTATTTGTGTGAGGCAAAAATATCTAGGCTGCATATGATTATTTTTACAATTGGATAAAAAAAGCTGTTTAGTGTATCAATGATTATTGAATCATTTTGACATGCTGTTGGACCAAAGACATGGTAATTTCTAAAGTGGCAATGTCCTTAAATAAATAAACTTAAAAAGTTAGATAGCATTCAGAATTAGGCACAAAGGATTGAAACAGATGTCCGAATACAATTTGTGACAATTTTATGAACTATCGTTGTTGAAATATCATTTAAAATACAATGAAAAAAAGTTCGCAAAAGAATAGGATCTCCGAATATTATTAGCGATAATTTCATAAAACGCCGGTATTAAAACGCAATTTAATATACAATAGCGTATATCCCTGAAAAAAATCGATGCCCGAATAGAATTTGTGCCAATTTTATGAACTATCATTGTTGAAATACTAATACAATGACGAATGTACGCAAAAGAATACGAAGTCCGAATATTATTAACGCTAATTTTATACAACGCCGGCATTAAAACGCAATTTAATACACATCAGCGTATTTCCGCGGAAAAAATCGATGCCCGAATACAATATATGAAAATTTGGTAAACTATGGTTGAAATATTATTTAAAATACAAATGTCTGAAAAAAGAATACGACGTCCGAATAATTTGTTCATGTTTCTATCAAATACCGCCGTTAAAACTAAATTTTAATTTAAATTACAAACGTTAAGGTCGGCGGAAAGGTTTAGGTGACTCTTGCAAAAATTCGGAAAAATAAAATTTCGCTATTTGAGGGAATGAATAACAAGTAAAGCAAAGCCACTTCGTCAGGACTACCACAGAAATCATAAATCACGGGTAACTTTTAATCACGAAAATTTTCAAAATGTTTTACCCAAACGTCCTGAACTAAAACAAACAGAATTATCATAGGCCTACTAAAATACTTTTGATACTACCACTAGTTCTATAAATAGACACGGTAAGAAACGAATCCATAAGTGGGTTGACCTTGATTTTCTTTACCTTCCTGTATCAAATAACTAAGCCTACGCATGAATACAAATAAAACAAGAAGCGTTTATTTAACAAATGAAACAATTGCCTAAACATTTTACTAGGGAAAATATCTATATATACACATCAAACTAAGAAAGTTTTAAATTTGTTTCTATCTATTAATATTTATTGTTAAATGCGAATTGGGTTTAGGTTTAAATACAGAGAATGTGATTTCAAAGAATCAAGACGGTCTTGACCAAATCATTCGGTCTTGACACTGTGTACGGTACCTATGATACACTCTTTGCGCATGCGCATTTAAAAAAACAGAGATGCTATCAGCTATTTTTTTGTGTCATTTCTCACAGATTCCGTGAGTCTAATATGCAAAAGAGATAAGCCAAATACAAAGTTTTAATAATATCGATAGTAACTCAAATTGAGTAAATATAAAAAATATGTTTTTTTTTATGTAAAGAAATTAAATATCCTTTTAACCAAAAATAATCGTAAAAAATAACGAGTATCCGTAAGACCGTAAAACATCAACGGATTCCGTAAATCTTACGGACAAACCGTAAAAGTTGGCAGGTATGTATCATTATAACAAAATAAGCCAAATTTATTTAGCATTTCTTTTGTTTAAAAAAAATATTGATAAACATTAATCACACTAAAAGTAGCAAAAACATTTTACGTCATGTAGGTTCGGTAGGTAGGTATGTAAACTAAGAAACAAGCTACTTAGTGGTTTTTAGGCAAGAAGTTGTATATTTAATCTGTTGCATTTGTACAAATAAATGCAATTGCATTTAAAAAAAAAAATTAAATATGTTGCATAATAAAATAATGAATTATTAATATACTAAGTAAAAGATGTGCCTAATGAAAAAACTTGATACTGAATCAAACACAAAAACTAAAGGAGAAGTGTGAGAGGGGGATAAGAAGGATAAGGTAGAAGTTAAACATAATCACAATCGAAGGTCGCATAGAAGCAGGAAGCAGGTGCAAGTAAAGATAAGGACTGATGACATCACCAACGTGTAAACAATAATCACAGACGTCTGTCTATCTTACTCTTACTACACTAAGTGTATCCAACATCCCGACTACCCGATTAATATTATTGTTTATTCAAGTCATTTATTTGATTGTTTATTTAGTTCACTACTTATAAATAAATAAATTATGTTATTTATTTAGAAAATCTATTATTCTCTTGATTAAACAGTACTTGTACAAGTCAAAATACCTTAAAATGTATAAATGTCGTCGGGGTAAATCGGCCCGGGATTGGATTCCCAAGTAATAACGAACATAGGTTTATACTCTTGACCTAAATGGGTAAACATGGATAGTAGTAAAATAAATGTGTACTGTATATGGAAATTGGTCTCTTTAGTTTGACTAGCTGCAATTTTGAATTGTCTAAATGAATGACTATTTGTTGTAATAAATTTCTGCTTGAATAAATTTCGAAAGAAAGGTACATAATCATATCAAAAAAGAACCCTTTGCCAAAAATAGTGGTGGGTTTATTTCAATAAAGTTAGAATCTGAGTATGTTGACAAGCTAATTATTCTCTTAGCACCAGTAAAGGTCTTCAAGCATCCTAAAACATAGATTTTGAAATATGGAAGGTTGTAAAATGAACAAATGGCATGCAAAGTGGTAAAATGCCACCCGTATAACTGCTAAGAACAATGATATTTAATTTTTGTAATACATGAAAAAGATTTATGAGAAAAAATGTATTTCTTAAATTTTCCTAGACAAGAATAAAACTTGCAACTCATATTAACCCTTTAACGTGTTTTGCCGTACGTGATACGCCGGGATTTTTGTTCCCTTGGCGCGTTTTGACGTATAGCGTACGCTCAGGAACATTCCATCAGATGCTTCCATCTAGAAGCTAAACTTGAAACTATCTCGAAGCGATCGATATTGTAGCATAAAGTAGAGATGTTGGCTGATTGAAATAAAAAAAAAATAAAAAATACGATACTTCTGTTGCCTTTAGTGACGAAATTAAATCACCAGTGTTTTACCACACAAGTTTGTGATATTGTTGACATTGTGTCTACTATGTATTTGTTTACATTTGATCACTTATAGTGTTTTATGTTTGTTAGTTGATTGAATACGTTCGGAAATCGTGTTTTGAATATTTTATATTGGTTTTATTAGTGTTTTCTTAGGTATGTGTTTTGAGATAAGACTACCACACTAAAACTAACTTTTGACTGGTATGTGAATATGTTATCACAAATAAACTCATGTGTTATTGATATTACCAAAAAGAATGTAATCTGCTCTTTAATTTAGTAAAAGAATCGTTAAAATATTCAAAAAAAAAGTTAGTTCCTAATTCCTGAAAGCTTAAAAAATTCCCACAGCAGGGGGAGTTTCTCTCATAAAAAGTCACACATTGAAAGGTTAAGCCTGTTAGTGTTAGGAGTGTAATGTGTTTTCAAACAAACTCTATTTCAATTTTACATCAAATATTATTATTCCTCCGTGATAAAAATTAGACAAAGATATTGCTAAGCTTACCTTCACTAGATGCATCTGACATACCACCAAGAGTTTCTAGATTTTCCTTCTTGGAAACAACTTGTTTGAAAGTGCTGCCCACTTCACCCGCTTTAAGTTCTGTACACAGCTGAAACATAAAATGGAAAATCATAAATGATTACATCAAGTTAGAAAGAAACAGAGCAAAATAGTGTGTTCATCCGAATCAATTGTTTTAAAGCTAATTTTATCTGCAGGAGATTGAAAACATTCTAGAAAAAGTAAGCCTCAACATTTGCTCCCATCAGAGTCAGAGAAGCTATTAATTAATTTGCAATGAGATCATAGCTCAGTGCATGTTAGCAAGGGCTATTAATGTAATTTTGTTGCATTAATGTGTTTGTATGTATATTTATTAGTAACCTTTCTTTTGCTATTTTTATGAAGTTCATGGTTGCAATAAACATTTCTATCCTATATTAAAAAACTGAGGACTCGTCTCTCTCTCGACAAGAGGATTTTTTTAATATTTAATTTAATTTTGAAGATGCCGTTTATCATAAAAATTAAGAGGACAGAAATTGCATGAGCGAAAGCACCATCAGTATGAGAATACTGAAGCCATACTGATAACACAACAGAGTGGGGATATTTATGCTGTGGAAGCTTTTCGAAATGGTACGAAAGCAGAACAATGTGTTGTGGTGGACCTTAGTATTGTGCATATTTAGGATAAGTTTAGTAATATTGGATAAGATCTCTTACGGCATAGTTGAGGGATGTACTGATGACATCATAATCAATAAATCCTTATCAGAATATGTACTTTACACACTTTAATATCTTATCTAGACAAAAATTCTCTTTATACCACATGATTAACATGTCAACTTTAGCACCATGAAATATAATCCTGGCTGCACCCTTATTCAGAATCATCTGTGCTAAATTTGGCATCCACACTATGCCTCAAAGGATTTACAAGTTTAACCCTATAAGTAGCAGTTAGATTTCTTTTGAACCGCAGGCACGCTTTTAATATTAGCGCATATTATCATTTAAACATCTATAAAATGAATCCCATTTCAGTAATAGTTCAGTAACCTTGTTGTATGAACGGGAGGGGGGACCTTGCATCAGATCTGGTAGTTCTGATTTTTTTGCTGAGTTTTTTATGATGTTGGCCGAATGAATAATCCAAGAAAATAGGCCTACAGAGTCAAAATTCCCACAGAACAACAAAATATTGCTAAAAATTTCCAAGTTCGAAAACAAACAATACATTTTAAAAATCTGTATTTCAGAAACTGTTTTGGTCTACAGAGGCAGTTCCAGTCTCAAATTGTAACAAATTTAGTCTCAACTTTGAAAACGTTCGAAGTAATTATCGTAAAACTAGTACCTTTCAGTTTCTGTAATTTCTGGAAAAAATTCTAGAAGTGAGAAATTTTATAAAAATTACCTATTTTCAGGATATATATGTATCCTATTTAACGATATAAGCGTCAGGCGACTAGAATTCTAGTCAATTGCGTTCGGCTACATACCGGCATCCAACTGTCAGGCGACTAGAACTCTAGTCAATTGCGTTCGGCTACATACCGGCATCCAAGTATCAGGCGACTAGAATTCTAGTCGGTACGTTTAAATCAAAATTGGTGCATCAAAAATAATAGTCATATTATATATCACTGTACTCGGGACATTCTGACGGTTAATTTGGTATATTTTTTTTACACTATGACTTATAACCATCTCGAAAAAAATACACAAAAGTTCAAAACATGACAAAAGTGTTAGTCTGTCTCGTGACAGGAAGAAATAAAGGAGTTTTCCTCTTATCTTATCATAGACTAAATATTGTCTGACAAACAAGTTAGCTATGTCATTGCATAGATCAAAAAAACCTGATCTTTACAGTCATATTTTTTTAATAATCAGGTCTAGTTCTGTTACTGATATATGATGTTTATATCCATCTATGTTTTCGACTATGTTTCGACAGTATAAAACAGGCATTAGGTTTTTGATGTTTATCTATGACTAATATTGCTGAATTAGTTATTTATTGTACACCATTTTCTTTGTAGAAAAATATCCTTCAAAGAAATATAAGTTTGACAGCTGATGGTAGAAATTGTTTGTAGACACATCTGCTTTGAAAAGGACGTTTTAGTTCTCACACTCGCGTACCTTACGTTCTGAGTGAGTGTGTAGTATTTTTTTTTATTTTTTTTTCATTTGTGTGAGTTACTTTTAATTATTTTCAATTACTGAGTTTTTTAATAGTAAATTGAAGAAACATATTTAGTTATGTTGCAATTATAAGTAGTTGCAATATAATTAAATATAATCCTAGGCTTATTTTGTTTAAAAAAGAAGCCATATTCTAAACAATGAATTCTACTTCAGGATTATAAAGCATTTTTATAAATGCTGGGTATAAATAATAAACTTCAGTGTTATAACGCATTTGTACATTTTATAAGCATATTTTATTATGTACAATACATAGGCCTAATTATTTCATTTTTCTAAATTTGATATGTGGCCTAGGCTATCTTGAATTTTAGCAAACTGCTCAGCAATGTTCTCCATACTTTCCTGAACAATAAAATGTATATATAATAGTGTGCACTTTAATTGAATAAAATATATATTCTATAGATGTTTAAGTGATAATGTGTACAAGCAGTAAAAAAGTGCCTGACCCTTAGAGGTATATGTAACAGAAATTGGCCTGACGCTTCTAGGGTTGAATAAAATATACACTATTATATATTTTCTTATTCATGAATGTACAGAAAACATTTGTTTTTAAATGTTTCTATTTGTTTACTGATGTCAAGCTAACACATAAAATGCTGGGATCAGCGAGCAAGCAAACAGATGGAAACCACTATAAAAAAACTGATACCAGATGTTTCTAAGTTATATTTCTTTGTAGAAAATATCTTTAGGAACAGATTGATATACAATATATCAATACTTCACACTTCACTATATTAGTAATAGATCATAGATACAAATTGAAAGCCCAATGCCTGTTATATACTCTCAAAACATAAGAGGAAAACACAGATCCAAATAACAATCTCTGCAATGACTAACTTATTTATCATCTTATTTATCAGATGATAACATAAGGGGAAACACCGTTTTTTTTTTTTTTTTTTTTTTTATTGCATAGTTTCTCATAATTAATTGTGTCATATACCCACAAACGTCCGCCTGTCCGTCATGGTGTCTACTAAAGTAGGTGACTAGGCTAGTAAAGCTCCCAGCCTTCCCGTCTTTTCCCCGAAAATTCCAGACTTGTTTACCAACAAAATAATATACAGTGTGATTGAAAAGTCCCGGAACGGTGTAATATATTTTTTACCATTATAGATAAAGTAATGAGACTTGGTATATCAATAATAGCCATAAAT
>JAGFPH010000220.1:620383-632276 GCA_018207615.1 Philaenus spumarius | reverse complement strand
ACATTTTCACTTTATCACATATATAGAAATATTATTTATATATACTAATTATAAAAAAGAAAAGTTGAAACGTTTGTTTGTTACAATTTAATTCAACGACTACTTATAAGATTTTGATAACAATTTTACTAGTGGCTTGAGCACTTCAGCAGCTATATAGGCAATGTTTAATCATGCTTTTTCCTGAATGGAGCTGAGCAGTGATTGAAAATCAAAAATATTTTGCCTTACACTGCCTAAACCGTTAAAGATAAATAAAAACACTGAGCAGAAGAAATCTTTACAGTGAAAAGATCTTCAGAAAAGTGCACAAGGCATGCATCTCCAAAGTTTTCTCACAATGACAGTTTTCATCTTACAGCAAGAACATCATTAGAATAGTTCAGTCTGGACTATGGCATGCTACAGATATTGATATGCAATGCAACATTTTATGATTTCATTTAAGACAGCAAAGTCGAAAATTAAATTGATTTCATTTTTAATAGGTAAAGTTATTACTTTAATTTATGTTTTAGTGAAGGTTTTACTTTGGTTATTTGGTTGTTGTTTGTAATGATTTAACTCAGAAACTATTTTATCCAATTTAGTTTCAACTTTTAATGCTGTGTTATTGTTATACATTGTTTTCTGAATTACCTAACCTGTTGGGCTGCTCTCATAAAATTAAGAAATATACAAGTATATATTAACTATAAACAGTGCAGAAAAGTAAACTTTAGACAAAATTAACTGTGGTAGACGGTCATAATAAATAAGAAGGTACATAGAGGTGCACTCAGCAGAAAATAGTAGTCAAAGGTCGAATGTCGATATATATATTTTTTTACTCGATGAATTTAATTTTCACAAATTAATGATTATCTAGAAAAACTTGGGAAGCGTATGGTTATCAAAGCTTATAAAAAAAAACTTATTTTTATCACATAAGCCGGTAAGACTTGGTAATATACATACTAGTAGATCTAATATTAAAATAAAAAGTTGAACAAGTAAAGGAGGTTCATTGTTTTGTTTTCTACTTACAAAATTGTATGTTTATAGTTTGCAGTTTGAGTGAGCAAGTACGCTCAAGTAATACCTACTTCAACTGGCAATCCCCCTTCAGCTAACACTTGCCACCACACCAAATAAAATGCACTTTGTGTGAGAGGAAAATATTATCATAGTTATGTAAAACATTTTGAATTTTTCAGTAAATACTACATCAACCAGCGATGCTTATGCAGAAAAATCCAGTAATATGCATACTACTACTAGCAAGGTATCGGTAGTTCACTTTAGCCCAGTAAAACAGTAAAAACATAGTAAAATTTTACATTCTAGCAATTTTATTTTGTATATAATATTATGTTCTATGACAAACCAGAAAAATAGGGCAAAAGTTTAGACCTCTATCATTGTCCAGGACCTTTAACAGAAGGAGGCATAAAGTGGGATAAAACCTTGTTTACAAATTGGCAAATATATACAGTATATTTCAAACTAATTTTAATTAAAAATTGCAACATATTAAATTTTTAACATTTTAGGTTTTTACTGCCTTTGAACTATAAAAATTAATTTAGTTACGAATTATCCAAGTTTGCCACTATATGCTTAAATCTGAAGAATATAGAAGTACGAATTGACCTTCTTCACTGCTATATTTGGCCAGATTTTTTTATTTTTCACTGCATATAAAACTGTAAGTGGACCAAGTATTTCTTTATATGTTATGTAAATAAGGTTTGTTTTTAATATTTATGTTTATATGTCTATTGTTTAGATCTAAGCCACAATTGCTGTTTAAAATAATTGCATATTGTTTTTGTTTATAACTTATAACAAGTGTATATTGTTTCGTTTTATATGGTGTTCTCAATAAACACAATCTAACGACACCAAATTTATTAAAATTGGTTCAGTCGAATTAGAAACAGGGGTTCCAAACCGTTATAATTTAACCACATTGCAATGGGCCATTGTTTTTTTAATGAAGAACTAAACGGATATTCAATGTTGGATTTCTTTTCTTTTTAAACTGACCAACTCCTGGTATAATCCTAGGAATTAAAAATGTTAATTGTAATTGTATTATAGGAATTGTATTGTAATTCAGAGGGAATTAACATTTTATATTTGTGCTTGGTTACCCAAAAACTCTGGGTAATATTTTGCACTGTTTAGATGAATGTTTTCCTAAAACTAAATAAATTTATTTTGCTTATTAAATGTCTACAACTGAATATTAGGCGAGAACTGCATATACACACAAGGCGAACTTTGAAAAATCATATCTTGGAATTTTATTGTTTAAATACATTCTATCAATTTGTAAATACACCCAAAAATGTACTACAAAACATAAAAAAACTCAACTTTTCATCCTGTTTTCTGGCATGTTAAAAAGTAAACAAACCAATTTTGAAATATATGTAAAAAAAAAATCCGAATCAGTCTTTTAATCTTCAAGTTGGTTTGTTTTGGCACTTTTTATTTTTCCCATTGGCAGCTCAGTAACCATACATGCATGTGATCGTGTGCTGTGGCTTGTACAACTTCTATGAACTAAGCTTTATAATTTATGCACCATGTCAAAACAACTTAAAACGGTCATGGTAATCATTGAAGAAAAATTAGATGGAGGCAGATAAAATAATTAAAAATCGCAAAATTTTCTAAACTATAGCAGCCAACTTTACTGTTTTAATCATAAAACTAGTGTTTAAGATGTCTTTAAATAAGCAGTGATTATAATAGAATTTCTTTGATAATATTGAATATTATTTTACCGCAAACTTTAAGAAATAAATGCTTAATTGCCAAAATTTTTATTATCTGAAATTGCCTCTTCTGCATTTGTTTTGGTTAACAGAAGTTCAATTGTATTTTAATTGGAGGGCTATAAATATTAAATCTTGAAACATGCTGTATTTGAGTCATTAAATAACTTATGTAAAACAAATTTGAAGGGAATGTACAAATTTTTGTCCCAACAATTGCAAAAATTGTATATGGTTTTAAACAATCAGCTATTCCTGTTCCGGCCTAAGTTTGAGTTAGCCTACAAATCCAAACAAACTGTCAACAGCAAACAAATGTCCTCCTCGGATGTGCATATCATCACTTTTACTTGAATATCTAATTACTTGCCATCATCATAAAATCGTTGGATGACATCAAATGTCAGAATGTCAGTAAGCAAAGGACAGTGTGGAATGAGACTATCTTACAATAGACCTTCACATGTCATATCTAATGAAACGCCATGAGTGACAAATCTATTTTGACCTAGCCTGTAGTGGTTTCCTTTATATTTGAATGAAACCTTGCTTCTTATCTTGTTCCTGTTGTAACTAATCTTGCTTAGTGAACGAAATAAGACCATTTGTCCACATATTACTTTAATACAAACAGAAAATATGCTTTTGCAAATTTTCTTTTTTCTTCTACTTTTAACCAAGTCTGTTTAATATTTGACTGAATGAACCGGATAAGGAAGGTTTATGTAAAATGTATATTAACTGTTAAAATATACCTAAGACAAATTGTAACAATAATTTATTTATATTACATTTTGATTAACAAAAAACCTAACAGTTCCTCATTTCAATTTAGAGTCGTCAGTTTTTTCTCCTTCTGTAGACACTAAAAAAAAGGTTTTATATCATATTTATTCTTTGTGCACTAAAAAATGTTTGTTGTAATATGATTAATAATTTTTAGTGTGGTTAAGTGCATAATACCGAATTCATGTCAAAGTTTTAAAACAACTAACTAAAGTTTCAGATAAAATAATGTGTTTAAAAAATTATCTGTATTCTTACTCTAGGCCTACAGTAGCAAAGTGCTTTCAGTGCCAGTTTTGGGGTCTTTATAGCTCCGGGTGGCTGATTGAAGTGAGGTATGCAGGAAAGAAACTTTAGATTTTAGTATGTACAGTAAAAATTTACTTTTTTTCTTTTTTTAGATTTTAGTGTTGGTGTAGCATAGCCCTATTTACCTTTTTTATTTTTTTAGATTTTAGTGTTATTGTAGCATAGCCCTATAGTCCGCAAACAGTTTTGATTATTTTTAATACAGTAATTTTACCTTTAGTGATACAGTTTGTATAAATTCATAGTTCAGTGTAACTACATTTTATTTATTATAGAACACCATAAATGAAAAATGAATTCACATATATTTTAACAGAACAATACTAATCTAATAATATTTATGAATTTCTGTGTTTGTGATTTGCGTATATTTTAAATGCTTATTCCCACTTTTTTTAGCAAACGTTTTAATAATGTCTTCAAAGTCAAGATTCTGGCAAACATAATTTTCTATACTTAGAATGCTTACTTAGTTAAGGTGATCTTGCTCCATGCTGTTTCTTAAAAAGTTCTTTACAAGTTTTAATTTTGAAAAATATCTTTTTACAGTTGTATTAAAAACCACAATAATTAGAAACATTCTAGAAGTAATTTTAGTATTAAGAAAAATGGAAAAGTGGCTACTGTCTAACTAGTGGCTGAACAATACTTTTTATTAAATGTACAAACTGCCTTTTAAAAAGGGTAATGTATTTTTTGCCCCCCCCCCCCCCCTCAGAGTGAGGTCCCATCAGCAACCATTAAGGAAATACAGCACTGAAAGCTATAATAACTAAATATGTTTATAATGTACTAAGGATTTATACTAACAAAGTTTTTATATAGGCCTAATTTGTTTTTTTTACAAAGTAGGCATTTCTTTTTATTCAACTTTTACTATGATTCACAAACATTTTCAAAATTTTCCAAACATAAAATTGGTTTATATATAAAAAGACTTATTCAGCCTCATTAAAAATCCTTGGTCAATGATAATTGCAAAAGTGGCAAGGTTAGCAAATAAACTAAAAATAAAGTTGACATGCAACAAGCAAAACAAAGAACTTCACTTTTTGAAGAAAATGAGCATTATAACTTCGGACTTTAATGCAAGAGGATAAATTTCCCAACATGCTAAAATGTTCAAAACTGATCCTGTGTATATCTGCCCTAACATTTTATACGTGAGTCAATTTATAGTAGATTGAAAAATTCATTACAAAGAAAAACAGATCCTGTAAGCAGTGCCGAATTTACAGAATTTGAGGCCCTAGGCCAAGTTTTCTGTGTGGCCCCCTACCTCTCCCATACTTTATAATTTACTTGATCACAGACAAAAATAAAACTTTTAGGATAATAAAAAGTGTGATTTTAATTTGAAAGTAATACTTTATACAGAATACTCAAAAAAATTTAAACAACACCTCAACTATCTGGCGTAATTACAATACAACTGTTGAGTGGCATGGGGCCACTGCCCAGTGTTGCCATAGTACACATTTTATTTACCCCACATCCTACTCAAAATTACCACAAAATGACGCAGCGCACACCATAGTGGCTTGCACTACAATCTCTCCGTCACGTCATGTATTTACGTCTTGCAGATTAGTCGAATACTGTAGATTTGTAAAGGACAAAAATAAAATCTGTGTACAATCTGGATGGTTGAATAATCACAGTACGAATAAGGCTGAAGCTTTATGTCCGTCTTTACCAGTCAAGTGCGGGTACATCCTTAAAAAATATATATATTTTGTACCCTGTGCGGCCCCCTTCAACCGGCGTCCGTAGACCATGGCCTAGTAGGCATAGTGGTTAATTCGGCACTGCATGTAAGTCTGGCTAATAAAATCCTTCACCACGTGCTAGGAATTGCAGTTTTAACAGTCTGCAGACATCTACTATATATTTTGGAAGGTTGTGAAAGATTCTAAATTTTAACTTCAAAAACTAAATAAACTGTTTGATTTTCATAGGAAGTTATTTCTTGTGTATGTTGTTATTTTAGATGTTTTCTATTGTAGGCTACTTTTCTTGTTTTAGTTAACTAAATCATTATTACATATACATAATACATATTCTTTGTTTAACAACAATTTGGTTTTCACGACAATGTATTTGAAGTGCAGTATGTCAAAATGACAGCTTTTCTTTTCACTGGGAAAAGTTAAATTTCCGTAATTTAAAATAATTGTATTCCTTCCGATCATTTAAAGGAGTTAATGAAACTGAAGTTACTCAATAAGAAAGTAATATGACCACAATTTTTAAAGAATAACTCAGAATATTACTATTAATATTAAATGTTACTGATAAAATATTACAACTGCCTATACAAACATTAATATTTGTAAAAATCCACAAAGTATCCATTTACATTTTTTACAAATTAATTGAAACTAGCAAATGCGGCCTAGTAAAATGTTTTCAAACTCATAGCACACTATATACTTACAAGATAATTGATCATAACTTACAAAAATCAGTAATAAGATTGACAATCTTATTAAAAAAACAAAGATATTGATAGTTGGATTGGCCATGTCTGTGTATTAGTGTATTATATTTATCAAATGTTGGTGATGTTATTGATGGTGTGAGAGAGCCCTTGAAAATTTGAGATTTCCAAAAATGGCTCTTTATAGGACCAAATCAGACACCAAGATTTAACTACTGTTTAATTGATTTAAATTAAACTATAGTTTAATCGATTTAAATTAAACTTTCCTTTAAACGTATATAAAGTATCCTCAGACTAGGAATGTGCCTGGCCTAATGGGCGATTCATCCCTTCTATTTCTCCCCGATCCTACCTTGGCGGTACAACCAATTCCATGAAAACTATGTTCAGAAATTACACTTAACTAAGAAAATTACAACTCCGTATCGGACTACGTCTCACTTTCTTATAGTTTTACATACTTCTCTCAGACACACTCCAAGATTGAGGATACTGTACTTTATTAAATCTGATGTCAGTAAGACAATCATTAAATTTAAGATTGTCCTAAAGTAAAATAAACAGAAAATTATGACTCACAAAATACGATAATTTAAAGTTGTTGGTATTGCTAAAATGACAATTATGATGAAAGTAATTTTTAGAATAGCCTATGTCCATTTGAAATGTTTGTTATAAAAATTAATCCCTTTTCAAAGTATTGAAGAAGTCATTATATTGATAGAAGAGGAAAAGAAGATTACATTTAGTAAAGCAGAACAAACAAGTAATCAAAACTTTTTCTTGGTAATATGGACGTGAGAGATGACATCATATTCCTAGAACATAAAGCCTGTCTAGTAGAAAATGACATATCGAAACATGTCTACAGGCCTACAAGCTGTTAGTAAATGGACTTTTGAATCTGAAATGGTACTATAAAATCTTGTCATTGTCCTGCACATACAATACTTAGTTCTTTGGATTAAAAAAATGTCTTGATTGGTGAAAAAAACAGATAAATATATATTTAAAATCTTGACAGATAAAACAAAATTCTGTATAAGTAGATGTTTTACTCTTAAGGGGACTTGCCACACCAATGTTACTCCATGTTAACTATATGCACATTTTCTCAAGAACCATAAGACTTAGGGCAATACATTTTTTAACATTTTTTTAATCATAGTTTTTCCTAGTGCGCTAGGACATTTTTGTAAAATTTTATTTCTAAGTATTTTTTTTTTATCTTTTCAAAAATAATTTGTAATTTATCGGTTAAAATTTTCATAAAATATTTTTTTTTTAGCAAAGTAAGAGGAATTTTTTGAAAATCTCATGTAGCGCACTAGAAGACCATGTTGTAAGAAATCACAAAAAATTTGGCATCAATATCTTTATTAGATGCTGAGAAAAGTTACATCAGAGTCCAAAAAACCTAATTTTCGGTAAACGGAGAAAAACTGAAAATATCCATGATTTCATGATTGTCCTTACAGTTTATACCATTATGACACTTATGACAGTAGATTATTGATTTATAAGCAATAACAGTAAATTTATTAGCAAGATATGAGCACTAGACTGCAACTGGCATAGTTTTAGGCCTATGCTTAGCCTAAACATAGGCCTACAAACGTGCAAAGTCTAAAACTTGTTTGCTATTTATAACAGGGTTAGTGTCCAAAGAGTTGTAGTCTTATTAGTTTTTGCAGCTAAGCAACACATTTTCATCAAACATGAAGATAAAAAACTGAATTAGGTTACGTCTTTTGAAATAAAACAAACAAAATAAATATTGATATAGAAGAAAGCGGTAGCACATCAAAGTCGTAGAAGTTAGCTCAGTAATGACCTGAGCTAGCAACAACAAACAACAGGTGATGTCAAGATGTCAAACTATTTTTTTTCACAGGCACTAAACAGAAACACAACGTAGCCAATTTGAGAAAACTTAACTTCATAAAATTTATATGTATAATAATAAATTAACTGCTTTCGAGCGTTTAGCCATTCAAAACCAACATTTTTCATGAAAACCAGAGTGTATGAGTAAAAACAATATTTTTTCACCAACTTCTAATTGAACTAAAAAAAATAAAAAATATTACATTATTCAGCTCATTCTGAAAAATAATATAATCAACAATAAAAAAAATGTGAAAATTTTTTTTCCCGTAGCAAGTCCCCTTAACAGATAGGCTAGCTCCCTAGATTTAAAATAAGTTCTTTAAGCCCAACATAATTTATTAGTTTGGGAGAAAAGATGAAAATTTCAAGAAATAAAATACAGTAGAGTGTCGATTATCCGAAAGCCGGTCATCCGAAAGATTCAAAATTCACGCCACACCAACATTACACGGGTCGGTCCGGTCCGTTTTACTGTTCCACGTCCACCTTTACACCTTACCTCATTTGTGTCACTGACATCAGTGTTGTTTTAACTGTCCTCCGTGCTGTTGTTTGCTGTGCTGTGTGACTTCTAGCAATATCGGCGAAACGTAAACAAAAATTGTAAACATGTTGTGCTAAGTATTTCTGACGAATGTCGTTCTTAAAATTGTAGAACGATTAAAAAAGTGGATCAAGCTTAGCTCGGGAGTTTGGTGTTGGGAATTCAATGATAACTGACATTAAAAAGAACAGTGAATCTATCACAAAGTTTGCTTGTGTGCTGGACAGAAAAGACTGAAGCTGATGATAAAGAAGCCTTCCAATGCTTCGAGACTGCATTAAATGGTTGGAACAGAAAGACGAATGCGATGTTATGCAGCTGCTGTCTTTGAAACGCCTACAAGACTTGGCGGCAAAAAAACAAGTCTCAAAACATACGCAAACAAACATATTCGACTTTTCTTTTAGGTTAATTTTGTTCTGTTTTTATTACTTCTAAATCAGTAAACCAAAAATGTTTATGTACTGTATGTGCAATCCCTACTTTATATGTACAGTATGTATTATACTTAAACTTTAATTAAAGTATTATTTCTAGTCCAATAACGTGTTTTATTTGCATCCCACCACCTTCAACAAAGAACAAGACTTTTTTTCCAGAAATGTTCGATTATCCGAACACCCTCCTGCACCAATTGTTTCGGATAATCGGCCCTCTACTGTACTACTACATTTACGCTTTTTAATGGAGTGTAATAAAGGAATATAATATACAAAAGGTATAGGCAGAAGAAGCCAATATCAACAGCCCAAGCCACTAGAAATTCAACCACCACCATACTGATTGAAATCAAAATATAAACGTTGGAGTATGCCTACAAATAATTTTATTCAAAATCACTTATTTTTCTTTGTTTCATTAGTGTTTAATCGTATCATCTACATTAATCCGCCGAACAAAGTTAGGCTATATTTAATTTTGGTAACTATATTAATATACATCCACTTAATCCCTTTTTAGAGGTATTTTCTTATCTTATTTCTACCGCAGTTTCACAAAACATATTTCAACCAGTAGGGAGGGCGTTGATAGTTCTAAAGTACAACACATTTATTTTGAAGACATACCTTTGTCTTTACCTTAGAGCATATTTATTTTTATACCATTAAATCAACTATCAAGATAATGAACACAATGCTGACTTGAATACCTTAGCAGTGAAATCACTACTGTTCTATAAATATAAAGCAGACATAGTTCACAATCTGCCTTTGATATTATATTTTAATGTATGACATCACTAACTTATTATAGGCCTAACAAATGGACAATCAAAACAAACATTTTTTAAATCACATAAATCCAGATCTGAACTCTCTTATTCTAAGAACTGTACATTTAAACAATATTAAGACAAAACAAGTGATTTAAAAATTTATAAATTTCTTACAAATTTTGTTACTTATCAAACAAATTTCAACCACAATGTCATCATCCTCAGTGACACGAACTACAACTATTAAATTACATGATGATATTGAAACACATTTGACAAACAAACATATTTTAGTGAGAAATTGTGACATTTAATTTGTGCATTAATTAATTTGTTCTCACTAGTCAAGCTCTGTTAATATATAAATAAATGATAAACATTGAATTTCAGAAGTTATTTCTCTACAGTTAGGCCTAGACCTACCGGTATCTAAGACAAAACATATTAAGTGGGTTATAAAGTTAATTAGACATTAACAATATTCTATGAACAAATATAGTTGTAATTTGTAAAATAATCACAAAAGTGTATGCTATTTGTATGACTTTATTTCTGGTGTGTCCGCTATGAATAGGGTTACCATACATTCTAGGCACGAATCTCAGACAATATTTTTTGGGAGGGAGTAAAACAAATATGAACAATAGATTTGTATTAAAATAGTTTTTTTTAATGAAATAAATCAACCTCTTAAAACTTATATTTTTGTTTATTTACTTTACCTAAACAAACAAAACATGAAACTTAACTTCCTCTAATTATATTTGATTTACATTGCGGACTTTTTTTTTAGAATCGTTGTTTTTACAACGACTTGTAACACTTGAGCACCCTTGATTCTTGTAATGGGCCCTGCGTCTTCTGTTTCGCACTTAACTATTTTTATATTTTTCAGCATCTATATATATAAAAGCCAAAACCCACTGATCACGATTTCCCAAAAACTACTGAACGGATTGGAACGAAATTAGGTATGTAGCTTCCTCTAAGGCCATAGGTGCTCACTATGAAAGGTTTTTAAAAAATTCTAAATTTTAGGGGGATTGGGGGGGGGGGGGGGTAAAATAACTAAATCACGATTTCTGTAAAACTACTGAACGGATTGGAAAGAAATTTGGTATGTAGCTTCCTCTAGGGCCATAGGTGCTCGCTATGAAAGGTTTTTAAAAAATTCGAAATTTTAGGAGGGGATTGGGGGGGGTCAAAGTTATTAAAAATCTCCAAAAGAAATACATAGTGTAATATATTTACACTCATCCGAAATCCCAGGTATCTATCAACACCAACGCTTCCCCCACAATATCGAATCCTAGACTGTCTGGGGTAACTCCAGACATATGGTAAGCCTAGCTATGAACCGTTACAGTTTTGTAAAGTTCATTCCTCTGCTCGTCCCAGATTTGAGTTCCTTCATTTAACCATCTTTATTATGAAAGTTTACACAGGGTGCTGTTAGCAATGATTATGTTTTTTAAATGTGTTGAAACAATTCTATGGGGATATAAAACTCTTTCCACATGTCTTGAATGGACACATATACTGTATACAACATGGAATGGTGATGGAGTTGGAGATATCAATACAATATTATCGCTAAAAAGGAAACATTTTAATCATTAATAGTTTTACTCAGTAAAACAATAAAGTTTAACTTTTCTGAAAAGGTGGTAAAGGGTCTATAATAAAACATATGATGTAGGAGTTAGAACCGTTAATATTTAAGACTAGAACAATTATTAATAAAGCTTACATTTCCGCTATGACAGTACTGTAATATTTAGGCCTACATTGTCTTATTTTATACAAAATAGTAAGCCCAGCTACATTTGGGACTTTTATCAATGTCTGAAACATATTTGTGTAAGTCCTAAATTTTGAATGCTGATACTTTTTCTTTTGTGAAAATTGAAGCCGAAGAATATATTTATTTAAACTCATAT
>JAGFPH010000220.1:606476-620373 GCA_018207615.1 Philaenus spumarius | reverse complement strand
ATAAAGTTGCATCAAGACACTGATACATTGATGAACTGTGATGGGTACCCCTCAACTCGTAACTAATTATAAATAATAAGTAAAGATACTAAATATTAAAGGATCCACTAACAGCGGACATAGTATAGGCTGGCTATAGGTACATTGCTGAGAAGACGATTCCTAGTTAACTAAGGGAGGGGGACGCTAGAGGAAAGCATCCAGAGATTCATCAGTTAGTCTGGAAGTGAACGTGTCCGCGATTAGACTCAATATAAATGGGGGATTGATCTTGCTTTGGCCTCATGGCATATCATTAGTTTTAGGATAATCGGAACCAACAGCGTAGTCGCTTGTAAATGGTTCAATATACGTTTCAATCGATCATGAGTTTACCAAATTATTGAAGAACCCGCTCGCCAACCACCATCCTGACAACACCCGTACGTCCGCACGAGGACAGAAAGGTACAGCCCGACCAGGGAAAACGCCGCTTCAGGATTCGGACGCAGGAGATCCGAACCCAACGAGGCGGGCCCCGTTACATCTGGTGTCAAGAAGTGGTTCTTCAACTTTATAAAAAGGTAGACGAAATTATTTTCTCTGTGGTCTAACATATTTTTTTGTTTAAGAATTTTTTTAAGGTAGGGTATTGAATTTTTTTAAATAATTTTGGAATTTTTAAGTTTTTAAAAGTAAAGGGAAGTAATGAGAACCCGCTCGCCAACCACCATCCTGACAACGCCCGTACGTCCGCACGAGGACAGAAAGGTACAGCCCGACCAGGGAAAACGCCGCTTCAGGAAAGCCGAACCCAACGAGGCGGGCCCCATTACAGAACCTCAGTCTATTTTAAGGAGAACGGCTGGTGCATACATACAATAGCAGTCTGTGATAGGGGAATTGAATAGTATACACTTGCTGTATTAGTTACGACTATTTTGTGGAAATCTGACTAAACCATCAATTTATAAAATTCTTAAGCACCATATGTTTTTATTTAAAAAAGAAACATTAGAACTACTATCAAATATATTTTACTAAAATATTAAAACGATACTATTTATTTCAAATGCTATTTTGTTTATTTAGATCAATACACTGTTCAATCTCTGTTTATATCATCACGGATGTAGTGCTACCAATCTAAGTAGGCCTATATTGTCAATTTTCACCGTTTTAACGTTAAACTGTGAACCTAAACGGTAAATACTATACAACACTAATTAAATCGCCGGAAACTAAAAAACAAACTGAAAAATATATGTATAAAAATGAGTCCAAGAAAAACACATCACATCAATTTGATAGCGAGCATTAGTAATTGGTTATCTTGCACTACAAGTTAACCATATATCTGAGAATATAAACTTTGAGCTTGACGAATGAGAAGGAATTACCTATTTAAAAATAATAATAACAATACACTAATTCTCACACACACATACGTTTAATGATCAAACGCGTTTCAACGACAAAGTCGTCATCCTCAGTGATACATGAGCTACAACTAAAAACTTATGTGGATGTTACTTAAAGCAAAATTAGTTTAGGGGTAGGTAGAGAGGCCTATGAGTTAGGCCTACATATTTATTGTAGTAGGCTATCAATTATAAGTGGTTTTGAATTCTCAACGTCGTAAATAAATTTACTGAGTAAGTTTAAAATCCTGAACCTTACACTTAAGATTTTATATAATAGGCCTAATGAAGGTTTTTCAAATGTAACATTTGTATTCTTCAAAGGTTTTTTTTCCAAATACAGTAGGCTTAGGTCTATATTATATTAACTTGTGTTGTTGAGCGCTTAAATTGAATGTAGGCCTAAGGTGAGTTGGAAAAAGTTGTAACAAACAATATAGGCTAATGGAATTTAAAATAATTATCGAATTAGACATTGTGATTACATCGTAGAGCATTTTTGTGCGTCATCCCTGCTACAATATGGCATACAGGAATATTTGAAATGTTAGCCAATTGGCCTAACCTATAGGCTACTATAGTACCATATTTAATTTGAATACCATACAATGATTATCTTCCTAATTTAAAGTAAGCCTCAAAATATAAGCGGCATCATTAGTAGGCCCTAATGCTTACTTAATCTTCTTCTAAAGTAGCCTAGAATCGATTTATTCATATTTTCAAATTACAAAAATAGATAATACCTAAATGTTTAATATAGGCTGTTATTCATTTTTAATGATAAGCCTACCAATAATACAAAATAATATTTTAATAATACTGTAGCGTAAATTTTGTGAGTTATAGGCCTATGCGTTGTAAGTACTGTTAAATATTCTTTGTGTTGAAAGTGAGGATAATTAATTTGAGAAAATGCATATTTTACAATACTGGTTAACTTATATGAATAAACTAAGTTAAATTTTATAAATTTGAGCAAAAATATTAGGCTAAGCAAATCAATATAATAGGATTAGAGTAGCCTATTTAAAAATACCATGAACGAAAACAAAGCATTTTTATTATATCAAATAGATCTACTGTGCCAATGGCTCAGTCCTGGTTCAGTATTTAGATTACTGTATCAGATTTATTACAATAAATTAGGGCATTCTGAAAAATAAAGTCCAAAGAAAAATAAATTCATAACCAAACTAGGGTATTGACCATAAACATTGTAAGATAAGGTGACTATTTCAAATGTTTTAAACGTCCTAAATACCTTTTAGATTCCAAATTATTTAAAAAAAAAAAATAGGCTAGGCTATACATTTTGAATTAAAAAAATCAGCAACTAGGCTAGGCCTGATAAGTTGGGTTAGTTAAGTTGGGCAAGTTTTTAAGTTGTAACCTATACGGAAACTTTACTTAAAAAGATGTTACCAATGTTATTAATTTGAACTAGGTTGGCTTACAGTAGGCCAAAGAAATTTGATAGTGGAATATAGGCCTTAGGCCCAAATTAAAACCAAACATTTTATTTGTTCACACAAGTAACTAGAGTATCCCACATCATTTCTGGAAATAAAACAATCAGTTCCACTGACATTATAAACATGTATTAACACAATTTTTACGCCATTGTATGTCAAGTTTATTTATATTTATTAATTCCCAAATAATATAATGGTAAGAAAGAATAGCTTTGCAACTAAGGTTAGATCTTCAAATCAAAATGTTTGCTACAATTTCTACGCAAATCAAAAACCTGGTCTATAACTCTATTATTTAACAATTGCTAACAGAAGAATGATTATTAACTTACAGTTGTAAATGTTTCTTGAAGTTCTGCCTTTTCGTCCAAGCTCATTTTGTTAATATCTGAAAATAATCTTAACCTATCAATTGTTGACGCCATTACTTCTTACAACATCAAAGCCAACTACAATAACTACATACTACGTTATACATACTAAACGGAACGACGAACCGAACCAGGGTGGGATAACTAATATAGGGAAACGTGTTCCATGTTACAGTTTCAATTTTTAGTCCACTACAATTCCACCAGAAGCGTTGGTATCGCACAAACTGTGGATGACGTCATAAGAAAACGTTTATTTTTTTAAATAAAAGTAATGCAATAATAGCGGACACTGTTTTATTATAATTGAATTATGGATAAAATTAAAGTTTGTTACGTGAAAGGATGTTTGAATTCGCAAATTAATGAGACAGGAAGAAATTTTGTTGCGTTACCAAACAAAACTAAACGAAATCCGACACTGTAAGTATGGTTTGAATACAATAATTAATCTTTATAACCTTTATTCTAGGCTTTGTTAAAACAGTATTAAATGGAAGTACAAATGGCCTATAATTACCAACTAGATTGTGTAATGACAAATAAAAATTCTAAGGCCTAGGCTAGACTTATTTTAAGTTTTATTTTTAAATAGGCTATTTTAAGTATTTGAAAATTAATGGTTAGCAAAGTGGAATGATTTTGTAAGAAATGGGTAGAGTAAAATTGTGCTATGTTAAAGGGTGCTTAAATGCTCAAACTAACAACAGAAGAAGCACTTTTTTCAATTTCCCATTGCAAAGTAAAAGAAATCGGTCACTGTAAGTATGATTTGTATACTAATAGCACAGGAATTAATTTGTATAGACCTAGCATTTTAATCTAGGCTGTGTTAAAAAGTACAGTATTTTTACATTTTAGACTACCCTATAATGCCACATTACTACAATAATGTAAATTGATTATTTAAATGTAAGTTCAAACGACTTGTAATAATTAGGCTACCTTCAGGTATTAATATAAACTTATTCTTGTTTTAATAACCATAACAGTGGATAATCTCTAAATATAATAGCCTAAGGGCCTATGTAGGTCTACCTATAATTTTAGCACCAGGTTGATACTTACATGTTTTAGATAAGGCCAAAATAGCCTATGTACCTATAATTATTTTAGCACCAGGTTGGTACTTACCTACATGTTTTAGATAGGCCTAAGGATAATTTATGGTTATGTTGTCTGAGTGTTACATTATTGGGTGCAAGTTTACTATTCGACCCTAGGCTAACCTATGGAAACGTAAATACAAGAATACTGATTTTTAAAAAAACCTGAAAGGTTCCAACCTATTAGTATTTAGTCACAGTATGTTTACCTGTATCCAACATTTAACAGTAGAATGTAAAACAACGTCGTTGTCTGCAAACATAGGCCACAACTTTACTATTCAACTCTAGGATAAACTATGGCAACAGAGATGCAAAAATAATAATACAAAAAATACCAAAAAGGTTTTAACCTTACCTATTTAGTCACATTATGTTTATCTGTATTCAACATTTAACAGTAGAATGTAAAACAACGTCGTTGTCTGCAAAAATATTAGGCTATAGTCGAATAGTAAAGTTACGCGAAAAAATATTAGACTAGGGTCGAATAGTAAACTTACGCCCATTATTGTTATAGATGATGCCTTATACTTGATGCACATATATACAAGTTGTAGAGTATACAAGAAACACTATAATAAATAGCATTGCCTTTTCATATGACAATAGAAAAATATATATTTGTATGTAGAATATACACTGTAAAGGTTATAATGATACCTACAGAAAGATTGTAGGGTCAATCCATATGAAATGAACACATGAAGTATGAACACTCTTGGCCTATATTTCATACCATCAAGTTTTCTATATATACGCATGGATTGTTTCTGAATTTCAAATAGGCTGTTTTTTTTTTATTTTTAATATATTGTTGTAAATATTTTAATAATTATAATTCTGTGTTTATTTCATTTTAAAATTGCTAGAAATATAGTTTTATGTACAGTTTATTCGGTAATTTAGCCAGCATTTTACATTAGCCAGCAACAGAACCTTATGCTACAACATTTTACTATTTAATTATGTATAATTGTGTTACATTTGACTTTAGGCTTGGCCTAATTCATGAATTCAATATAGCCTAACAAAAAACAAAACAAAATTGTACAACTCACTATATTAAAGCATGGTTATACAATAATTTGTTATTTCTAAGTAAAAAGTCCCATGGTTACCAATAATTGCAATTTTATTTCATTTTAAAATTTATGACATACATGTACAAAAAGACCATTTTGCTAGAAGTCCACTCCAGAACTAATACAAAAAATATTAATGTAGCACATATATATAAATAATTTTTACATTGTCTGTATTTTTCACTAATTACAGGTAGTCTGGACTTTGATGGAGTTGCCAGATGGGATGACATCCAAACTGCATACGATTTGGATAAATCTTCAGCAGAGTTCCGTATGCTACATAAGCTGAAAGATTCACATTTGGAGCCTATAGGAGCCCAAAAAATGAAAGTCGGCAAAGCAGCTCAGGTTTTAAGTCACTCTGTAGCAGCTGCTATTATGGTTTATGTTCAATTTGGTAAGTTTGTTATAATTATTTAGGTTTTGGTATGTTAAACATGTGTAAGAGAAAGTATATATTATAATGAATTGATTAATTTCATTTATTGCGACAGAAATTTCTATTATTATTAGATTTATTTTGCAATAATTTTTGATTAATAATAACACAAAATAAAAATAAAATAAATTTTTTCACTTGTAATGTAGATAGAATTTTTTAGTTAAGAAAGTAATCAAACTATTTATAAAAGCAAGCCTATATATATATAAAATTCAAATAAATATGGCCATATATAATTCAAACTAACATTAAGTATGACATATACAGGCAATATACAAGATTAAGATACAAACACTACGTTCAAGGTATTGAAACATTTTAAGCCATGAGAAATCATAAAAGGGTTGATTTGTATGTATATATTGAAACATAAGATTCTGGTTTTTTTTTTTTTGTAAAGAACAGTGAAATGTAAGTAATACTAATTATTTACCTTAAGTCTGTCTTGTGACTCCTTGTCGTTTAGTTTAAGACGACATGTTTCGGAGCCGTAACTCCATCATCTGGTCATCCTTCTGGTGAGTTCGTCGAACATTAAAAACATTAAAATTTTATAAACACACATTTGCACACACACGTCACAGTTCGTCACACAAATAAATACAAGAAATAAGCCGCATCTCAACGTCCGGTCAGTATAATGCAGTGCAGATTTAATATATAAAACATTAAAAAAAAACCAGATGACGTATTAAACGACAAACTTACGTTCAACTCCCACTATTTGTACGACACGGCTATCAACCATTTGTATAAAACATACAGAGATAACGATCAGTAATCTGCACTGCATTATACTGACCGGACGTTGAGATGCGGCTTATTTCTTTTATTTATTTGTGTGACAAACTGTGACGTGTGTGTTAGTGTGTGTGTAAATGTGTGTGTTTATAAAATTTTAATGTTTTTAATGTTCGACGACCTCACCCGAAGGATGACCAGATGATGGAGTTACGGCTCCGAAACATGTCGTCTTAAACTGAACGACAAGGAGTCACAAGACGGACTTAAAGTAAATAATTAGTATTAATTATTTGTGACTCGGACCAAAATCATGCAATGAAATGTAAGAGTCACAAAATTTGTTAAATAGTCTAGAAGATAACATTGCATTTTCTAACTATCAAATTTTGATCAATACAAACTAAAGGTTTATTTACAACTCAGAAAGGCGACTTAGTTCCTCCTATTTATTCAAAGCCAAATTGTCACATCATTCTACTTTTTTATCCTTTTGTTGCTCTCTTAAATTAAGCTTCTAACAACATTTTACATTACGTAATACCTTGTTTGAAAAAAATTCTAATTATCTGGTATGTTTGTTACAGGTTCTCTACCGTCATCGGCTCTGGCAACTTCAACATTTATAAAAATGTGTGATTGATTCCTTTAATGGCAACTCTTGTAAATATATTGTAAATATTGTATATATTGTAAATATTGTATATATTTCTTCTGATTAATTGATATTCAAAGAATAATTAGTGACATTTAAATTAAACCTACAACTGAATAATTTTAGTAACGTACCATAATACAAACTAACTCCTAATTATGTTTAATTTTGTTCAACATTTCGTTTCCATGTTTTGGGATGGTGCAAACTTTTCCTTGCATTTTCTGAAGATAGAGTTATTATTTGTTGCTTCATTGCAATGCATAAAGTAAGATCAAATTAAGTTTAAAAAGAAAATATTAAGATTCAAAACAATGTATTCACAATAAACCTCACATGTGTGTAGCAAAAAAACCGCCATGACACTTTCACAGGTCACATGACCTATTTTGAGCAATTCCATTGGTATAAAACGGAGATGGCCACTTTTGAAACAAACCTCTGCTGTACTTGTCCGTTTTTGAAACTAATTTTATATTAAATCGTTAAAAATAACACGTTTCTGAAACAAATAAATATCGCCAATGAAAAGAGCAAAAAAATATTAGAAACAGGTGATACTTCAATTTTGTCCAGGAACACAGTTGTCCATCTTTGATCCCATGCTACTCATTTAACAAAATATCAATTCATTTAAAATATACTAAAAAACAAATGGTATTTAATCGATAGATCGTAACCATTATGTCAACTGTTTTTAACAGTTTGTTGAAAAACATTTGAAGTATGTAATTACTTTTATTATAAACAATTATTCAAGCTTAAATGTCTAGATTGATAAAATTTGTCTATATTTTAACATTTGCATTTAGTTATACATGCAATAATTTTGAATGATAATGTATATGTGAACTTGAGGGTTTATACTTAAGAGTAAACTGAAGATGATTGGTAATTGTAAACCTTTCAAGATAATTTTATGTGAATATTATTGATTATATATCTAGGTGATATAATGTTTTAATAAATTTGTCTTATCTAAAAAATGTTATTATTTGTTTATTATCCTTCTAGTGCTTTCTTTAATGGCAACAAAAATAATGCATTCTCTTTTATTTTTATAAAGAAAAATTATCATTAAAAATGTCTAAAACCATTATTAATTAAAACCATTGTGCATCCACTTAATTAATTTGAGTGTACATTTTAACAAATAAGATTTCTTTATCTACAAGTGGTCAAATATATTTCAATAATACTTTTACCAAAGCTATTTTCAAATAATAATATGTTAATTTATAAGTGTTATAAATTTAAATAAATATTACATTATTTTAATTTTTACAGCCTAATATGTGATTACTTTTGAAATTAAGTATTTTTCTTAGATTACTACTGTGTTTTAAATTATAGACAAAATGTATTATTAAATGACAATTTAGTTACTTTATTCTAGAGTCATTTAATAAACTTTTGTTTAACAAAATAAATTTCACAGTTAGTAGCCAAAGAATAATGCTTAAATGTGCAAAAGTAATGATTTAATAGTAGGCCTATAAATTATAATTATATACTACAATACCGGTTAAAATAGATACAACGTACTACGTTTAGTAAAACTTTGTTTGTTAGTCCACTACAATTCCACCAGAAGCGCTGAAGATAGTTTCAACTTATAACATTGAGTTGCCTATCTCCTCTTGGTAATATTATCTCTGAACCGAACCGATGAATCAACATACAAGGAACGCCCATTATTGGCGAACTCGCTTACAATCACATTCCCGAGTAGAAAGAGCATCTGAATATAAAGTCGTAGGCATACAATAATTAATTGTAATATTTAATTGGATGGGCTAAAAATGTGATTTATACTACCGTTTTTCAAATAAAATAAGAAACTAAGAAATCAAATTTTGATATAATTGTTTAGTTCCATTTCATTTAAATACCAAATATTTTTTTCCAAAAATCAAATGTAAATCGTAGCAATTTTTCTTTAGTTAAAATTGTTTTTTTTTATGAAATTAGCATTAGCATGAATTTAGAATGAAATTTAACACGATAACAATGCGCTAGATTTTCATTTGATCAATTTAAAATTATTAATTAAGGGCATTAAAAACTAAATTGCTCTAAATAATAAGATGAACTGAATAATTTTCATTTTTTAAGAAAAACTTCACATTTTCGAAAATGGTAAATTAATTCTAGGGCTTTCTTAATTTGAGACGTATGTATTGCAGATAACAATACAGCCAGATATGCGTTTTAAACTTAAAGTCCTGAAAGTTACCATTAGCTGAACATGTTTTTTGGCAGAAAATGATGTTCTACACACTATAAATGCACGCCCGTTTATTATTTCTTTCTTACCGCTTTTGCTCAGATGACGGTGGGCGGCGGGTTCGATTCACGCGAAGGCCAATGAATTTAAAATAGCATCAGTGTCCGTAAACGATTTTCATAAAAACAAAATAATAATAAAATGCATACTGTAATTTAATAATATAAATCTCTTTATATTTTCATTTCTGTGGTTATTATTAGAGTTTGAGAGAAAAAATACATGGCAACTGAACGTGATCGGATTAATTTAAATGTCAGTACATCATCATTATTGTGTTGTAGGTATAATTCTTCCTCCAGGTATACGTTTTTTTCAGCCGTGATCAAATTGTGATGCCAATTTACTCAAAATTATGGTCTTAAAAGTGAAGTTCTTGTTTTAATTTTGGAAACAAAACAATTGTGCCAAGTTCCACTGAAATTATTTCTATATAACTACTAGACAAGAGCGATCTGTAAGAAAGAACAGTGTTATTCAATTAGTTAAGTTGTTTTTATATAGTCTACTGTATTATAATAGCCAGATTAGCGTTCATTTTACCCGCTCTATCTTTCAAATAAAATTGATTATAGCTCCTACAATTAATTACAAATGAAAGTAGAAGTAATAAAGGTTGGCCTACCTACTATTGACGAATTAGTCATATAACCAAGAATGTTCCGTTATCTAAGTGAATCATAATTTATGTTTAGAATCTTATGATTCATTTCGTAAACTTTATTATTTGTAATTTATTTTTGCTTTTGTTTCTGGTTTAACAATTTACTAGCCATTAATAAAGGAAAAAACTGATTTATTTTACTAAAGACGATCTGTACTACAAAAATACTACCAAATGCGTTTTTTTACGGTACCTAATCGAGTAGTCAATGTTTAGAACCAAAAACATAATATCCTATATAGACCTAGATGATTATTATCTTTTAGGGATGTCAGAACCTGTGTCTATTGTGGCAAAAAATACTTGTTAATGGGTTTGTTTATTTATGGATAGGCTTACACCAATTATTACAATGTTAGTCTAAGTTGTATAATAACTCAATTATTTATTTGATGACTCAAACTGGAAATGATTAGTTTTTAAACTAATTTAGATTGTATGATTTAAAGCTGCATTCTAAATAAAGGATTTTCATCTATTTTAAATCAAAATGTCATAGATATTGATTTTCTTACAATCAGGAATAGTAAAAAAAGCTCAATAAAATTTGTTAAATAAATGTGTGGTAATTTTTCAAATTCCCCAAAATGTTATTTTAATTAAATCTTGGGATTGGTTTGTCTGGTGTGTTGACAAAATTTGAATAACAGTTGTCTCCTTTCAGGTAGAAAACCTTTCAAATTTCCACCTTGTTGACTCGCAAATACTAGTTTCAAGTCAGTCATATGGACAATGCCAAACAAAAAAGTATTACCTTTACAAGAAATTAAAAGAACATAATTTTTGCCTTTATCAATAAATTCAACACTTCTTACAGTTCCCTTTGTTCATGTTATTAATTGTAGAACTATTAACCAGAAAATTATCCAGAATATGTAATTTTTAAGTTTAGGCTATCCAAATGTGGATATCATTTAGTTTTTTAAACTGTATATTTGTTCTTTGACTTGACTCACAATCAAAGTTTGCAATTTTTTCTTATCGATAATACAAATAGGTAAAAAAGCTCACCACATTCGAAGTTTATTTATCTTTCAAATAAAAAAACGAAAATATCAAATTAGTAATATCAAATTTAAGACGAAAAAAACTGCTTTATTGAGGAACCACCAGGACTGCGCCAAATTTGTGTTCTACTTAAGTGTTTAGCCTGCACTCTGATGGTTATCACATCAACTTGTTGCTTATGGAGGAATACTAGAAAAATAATATACAGTAAAACCTCACTAATTCGAAATCCAAGGAAAAGCAATTTTGTTTTGAATAAAAGGAGTTTGAATTATCAAGACTTTGAATTATAGAGGTAGTGTACGTAAAATTTTAATTACAGTAAACCTTTATTTTAAGAATGCACTACAAATTGCTTAAGGAAACCATGTCTTTTTACCTTAGCGCATGCACTTGTTTGTGTTTCAATAGGCTTGCTATTTGTATTAACTTCGAATTTCAAAGGCTAATGGGGGATCAAATTAGAATTTTAGAAGTTGACTTCAAATTATAGCAACGCAATTTGAATTTTAAAGACACATGTAAAATGTGATTAAAATTTTAGAGGCTATATGATGTTGAAAATACTTCGAATTAACGGAATATTTATTTTTGAATATTAGAGGTTTTCTGAGGGAAAGTGACAAAAGTTTCAAATTATAGAGGTTTTCGCATTATCGAGGTTCTACTCAATCCGTTAATTTTGAATGTGTGAGAAAAAGCTTTTTAATAACACATACATTGTTACGCAAGCTCATTTCAGTATGTTTAGACAGGGTTACGTCTGCAACCCTCTATTTTCTGCCTTTATGAAGCTGTCCTATATTTGCTAGCGGAAGATTTAAACACACACAAACTCAATGCTAGTAGTGTGTACAGCTCTGATACTTGGAGAGCTGGGATCAACTCAGAAATATTTTTCACTCCTGCTGAGCCTTAATGGAATTCTTCGTTCCACCATATACCTGTGCTGACAGTTCATGGGTTCCAGTTGCTATTTTGCAGGAACTCTTTATTTCTTTTTCCTGTGCTACAAGTTCAAACGAGGTTTATTTAAAAGACCAGAGCCATCCTGTTTTTATATTTTTACAATAATACTTCATACAAAATTCAGGCACATACCAACAAAATTTTATTACAGGCCCCTTAAATACCCTTACATAACTCCTTAAATATCGTACTGTTAGTACAGATTGGAATTTTAAAATAATATTGAGATCAATACATAAGTAAAACAAATATTTTTACTCAAGGAAAGTTAAGATATTTTAATAAACACTTAAAAAAATTAAGATAAATATTTTTTTGTGTAACTTTAGATAAAAATTCAAGAGGTTATGTCAAACATTCATCAACATACAAATACACTTTTTTTAGCACCTTGGTACGAGAAATTAATGACTCATCATTTAACAAACAAATCATTTGGTTTTGTTTGTATTTGCCATATTATTTTAAAATAATATAGAGCATACATATTTAACAATTCTGCCAAATCAGTTGCTTTTTGCAGAAGTATACTTATGACACAATTCAAAGTTTTCTTCAACAAAAATACTTGACATTTTCATAGTTTATTAAAACTCACCGAAAACACATGTATTGCTTTCTAGTTTCAAGAGTGGTAACTCTAGCTCTAGAGACCTTGATATATACATTTTTGGCAAAAGAAAAATACTGGAAAATTATGGTTTAGGACCAATATTATGTACGAAGTTACACAACTAATAAAATACAGTTTGAAGGAATTGTATAATACGCTTACACGAGTTAAAGATTTTAATTATTTATTTTTATCAAATACAAAAAATACTGTCGAAGGAAAAATTAGTATGAGATTTTTATACTTAAGTATGTTAATCTATCACTGAACAGCATCTAAAAAAATACACTTGAAAATTACATACAATTATTTTAAAGCTATCCTGCATAACATAAAGTGGAATAACATTTTTGAATTGTCCAAAAGAAAAGTGTTTCTTTTATTTTAAAAGATAATATCAACTTTGTTAATTACTTGTGTTACAATGAATAAAGTTATCTAATTAAAAAAAGGAAGACATCCGCATGACCTTTAAAATTAACCGTATAAGTATCAAATTCTAAAACAAATAAAAAACGAGCACAAGTTTAACATTACTAATATGGGATTGATCCAAAATGGTGAAGGTGCAAAAGCTTTGCATTATTAAAAAAGGCATTGCAAAAAGGTCACACCAGCTGCTGTTCACAAAAATGTGCTGCCACCTCCCAAAATCTTACTGACTAAAGAAATTTGTGCAATATTTTAAACAATTTAAATATAATTTTTTTTAAACTACTATGCACTTTAGAGAAATTGTATGATAAAGAGACAGCTGATTATCAGACATCATGTCATTTTTGTGAACTGACATTTTGTAATATAATCAGAGCCACTGTGAAACATTCCAAGAACTATTCTGAATGTGCTATAGGGTAGGCCTACAATCAGATTTTTAAATGTGATCTTACTAAAGTACAGAACAACTTATTTTTTTCGATAAAGGACTGATTGTATAAAAATGTATTATGGTTATTGATGTTTGAACGAATAAAACTAGAAACACAGATTCTCACAAAGAAGACATTTATTAACATAAACGCGTTTCAACGACAACATTACCATTTTCAGTGATGCACAACCTACAATAATCAAACTA
>JAGFPH010000220.1:562780-581593 GCA_018207615.1 Philaenus spumarius | reverse complement strand
TCTATTTCTAAATACTTTGTTCAAGTCTTGCTTGTCAGGAAGAGCAGGGTTTTGTTAAATCTAGGGCTTTAACATTTTCAGTATATCTGCACTGTGTGTTATTTTCACAACCTAAAAATCTGCCTGGATGGATACAAAAATTTTAAAGGAGGTATTTTTTGAAGATTTTGTTCTTCAGACCGAAAAATATCTAACAACAAAGGGCTTGCCTGCCAAAGCAATATTATCTCTTGACAGCGCTGAATCACATCTTGATGAAGAATAATTCAAATGTGATGGATATGAGCGTTTCTTACCCCCAAATATGAAGAGCATAATTCAGATCTTAATAAACTATGAGCTTGATGAATGAGAAGGAATTATTTAAGAATAATAACAATTCACACAATTTCTTTCGTCAACAGTTATAATAATTTACTAGGAAGATGTGGATTTTGTCGTTGAAATATGTTTTTGTTGTTGTTCTTAAACCTATATGTGTGTAAATTTATGTTATTGCTATTATTCTTTTACAAACATCTAAATGAACCATATAGCAAGAGTTAGGCTTAATTAAATAATTTTTGATTTCTAAATACATGAAAAGTTAACCCCATTATATTTCTACGCCAATTTTACAAGTTCATTAATTATGGCCTGTATTCTTTAAAGGCTTTTTCATCAAATCAGTTAGTGAGTTTTCAATATTTTTGTTAAAAAAGATTCAAAAACATCTTTGAAAATAATTCACATTTGTTCCAATCTAGGCTTAACTTGTTAGCACACTGTGAGACTTTGTCAGTTATATGTGTGTATTATTATATTAGTAGCTATTGTTATAAAGTTTAAATTTACAATAACGATATTTAACAATTTTTGAAAGCATTAAAATTATTAAAACAATGATTAGGGTTTTGTAGTAGGAATGAACTCGAATAGAGTATATAGGCCTACCCATAGTCATGAATAATAAAATAGATCATGCATGCATACGGGGGCTGTGTGCCGAGAAAAAGGTTGTCGCGAAAATAGTGCATGATCGCGCCGCGAGGTAGCGCTAGGGAGAAATCATTGGTAGCATTGGTGTTTCACACAGCTTCCATCGTTTTCCCAATAGAAACCGCCACTACCGTCGCATTTCCAGTGGAACAAAATATTGCATTGGATCGGAGTTCTATTAGGTTATCCAAATACAATGATATACCTTACTGATTTTGAAAGATAGACTTCCACGGTTACAAACATTATTATTATGTACTTGGCATTCAGAGATCGACCGTGTCACTATCGTCTCCACTCAATCTAAAACTTTCAGAGCTCTACTTTGGTGCTTGTCATGTCTAACAAATATGTGTACATTTAAAAAAAAACTAATATTGATGTTTTATCAGTACCGGTATATAATGCTTTAATTTAAAACAAAGTAAGCCAGTTGCAGATTAGTAGGTAGAGAGGGAGTTGGTCTGTACTTCAAACACATAATTATTTTTTTTAACTAAATAAAAATTAAACAGAAAGTTTTAGAACTGTTAAAGAACAAAACTTTGCATAGATCTATTCAAATTGAATGCTTTCCAAGCATACCTCAATTTTATTCCCTCTCACTTACCATTTCGTGGAGAAGTACATTGCCATCTTTTGTTATTTTGATGTCACCAGAGCCAGAAACCAACCTAAAATAAAAAATAAATTTTAAAAAATTATAAAAGAAGCAAACTATTGTAAAAACATAGAATGGATTGTGATTATTGCACTTTTTAATTGCTCTAACCCACATTTTAATATGCTTAATTTAATGGACTGGCACTATAAAAAGAAAAGGATAACATTTGGAATTTCAAATTAAAGGAGCACTCTAAGAGGCATTAACTAAAACTAATCAATTTAGAAAATTGAAACTGTTCATTAAATTTAATACCATGCACTATTACAAATTTAATACACTATTACTATGAAAATAAATGTTTGGGATGTGTGACCTACAATATAGCCTACAGTTTGTTTAAATATTTGTATATGTGTAACCATATACAGTGTGATTTAAAAGTCCCGGAATGGTGTAATATATTTTTTACCATTATAGATAAAGTAATGAGACTTGGTATATCAATAATAGCCATAAATTTCTACTCTTTTAATGTATTATCACTTTTTTATCCCTTAAGGGGGACGGCCCACGAGGAGTCAGACAAAATTCTTAAATAGCAGCATAGGTCGAGTTTGGTATCAAATTAAAGGTCTTAGTTAGTAGAACACGTTGCCGCAAACCGGACTTCGAAAGGTCCACTCTAACCAAAATGGCGGCCCTAAACGTGTTGAAATAAATTGACATAAAGTTGCTAAAAATATCTCGAAAAGGAAGAATTTTTAGAAAAAATTTCTAGAGACAAAAAATGTTTATTTCAAAGTGCTTGACCTAAAAAATTTATTCCAAATCGATTTCGTAAATTTTATTTTTACTCCTTCATCTTAGAAAATTTAAAAAAAAATAAAATTTACGAAATTGATTTGGGAGCACTTTGTTTAGGTCAAGCACTTTGAAACAAACATTTTTTTGTCTCTCGAAATTTTTTCTAAAAATTCTTCCTTTTCGAGATATTAGCAACTTTATGTCAATTTATTTCAACACGTTTAAGGGCCGCCATTTTGGTTAGAGTGGACCTTTCGAAGTCCGGTTTGCGGCAATGTGTTCTACTAACTAAGACCTTTAATTTGATACCAAACTCGACCTATGCTGCTATTTAAGAATTTTGTCTGACTCCTCGTGGGCCGTCCCCCTTAAGGGATAAAAATTTGATAATACCTTAAAAGAGTAGACATTTATGGCTATTATTGGTATACCAAGTCTCATTACTTTATCTATAATGGTAAAAAATATATTACACCGTTCCGGGACTTTTCAATCACACTGTATTTATGGATATTGTAAAAAAATTTAAATGAAGTACAACACACAAACTTGCCCAAACAAGTAGTTTTTTCTTAACGCTTACTATTTATCCCATTAGGTTCCACAGTCATATACATGTGCTGCATATTTATAATGAAACTAGTGTTTATAATAGGCCTACAGCTCCGATTTTGGTATAGTGGCAATTTATTTATAAACACTTAATTGTTGAAGAGACTATAATTTATTTTTATTTTTTATTTTGTCTTCACAGGCCAATTATAAATCTTATCCGTAGTTAAAATAATGTTGACAAATTGAAATAAAATATAAAGGGAAGAAACTGTTGGCTTACATTTAATTTCAACAGTGTTTCCCTAAAAGTTTGATTTGATTTTGGTTTTCCTAGACACTCTAAGAAGTACGAGTGCCAAGAGGTCTGTCAATATGAAAGATTTTAGTTCTTAAAAAAAGGTCTTTTGTGCATATCTAAAAGTAATTAGAATAACATTTTGACTAAATATGATGTACATAATTGGTGCTCAATAATGTTCTTTCATATTCTATTTCTTTTGAAAGGGATGTTTCACTTGTCATGAAATTTTACTAACAACGCACAAACATGTCATATACTCAGAATACTGAATTAACTAAATATATAAACAATAACCAAAGTAGAAATAAATTTTACATTGGTGGTGGGGATCAGTGAAAGAACGTGCCTTATAAACACATTTTTATTAGTATGTCCTTACACCGCTTGAAGGAATAAAATACATTTTTATCCTAACCTTTATCGGTCCCAGTGAAAATCAACAATGACAGACAAACAAGCGATTGTATAAGTGTTCTGTTTAACCCTAGATCTGCCAAACGTCGATAATCGACGATTAAAAACCGGAGCCGTTTTGCCGATCGTCGAAAATCGACGATTTAAAACATCTGTTCTTTGTATGAATTAATCTTTCTCCAAATATGTCATATGAGATATGGATGGAAAGAGCAGATTCCAAGCTTTCTTTTTTCATTGGACATGGTATAAAAAGTCAGCTGGTGCGTATGTATGGACAGAAATAAAACGACTCACAGTTGAGTCGTCACAGATCAGTTGTTTACATACAGTTGTTGTGGTGAAAGTGATTGATGTTGTTTGTGCGCGTAAATCTATTCAGTTTATTTGAGTGAAATTTTTTTAAATTATTTAGTTGTTTATTAATTATTTAGTTGTAAATATTATTGTGAGTGATGGATCGTACCATATATATCAGCTATTTTTTTAGTAATAATTTTTATTTACATTAGGCTAGTAATCTTTTGCCCGTTTCTATGGTTTTTGTCGTGTTCTTCTTTTTATTGTTCTAATTTATTTATTTATAAAAAAAAATGCTGTAAACTATATATTTTCTTTTTCTGCATAAAATAATGAATAAAATGGCTATCTCAGAATATGTGTAACAACCTCGAGCTTCCATGTAGATATAGTGGTTACGTCAATTTTTATTTTTTACAAAACAAAATTTGAAACTATTCAGGCTAAAATTTTTTTCTAGATATATTGATCTAAATGTTATGATATCTACCAAATAGTACACATTATGAGGAAAAAAATGATATATAATAATACATTATTTGTCCAATATAAATATTTGTTAAGATTTTTTAACTGAAAGCTTGCAAAAGTGTAAAAACGTGCCCGGTACTACAGAAACAACGTATTGGCAGTTCTAGGGTTAAGGTAAGAAACCCTTTTATTTAGGACTGCTTGTAAATTTACGACTAAACATTTATTTAGGACATTTAGAAATAGAATTGAACATTAAAATTACATATTAGAGCAGTTCTTTAATTATAAGAGCACCTCTGCCGCATAATGGTGAGGTGTTCTAATATAAACATTCACCACTTTAAACACAGCACAGCAGAGGTTAAGAAGCATTGACACGCACTTCACTAGGGTACATGACACGTTACAGCTCAGCGCTAAACTGAATACAAAATCAATAGAGTGAAAGAAGGAGAAAGGGTGTCCTTGACATCGCTGATGATGTTAGAGTAATTGTTTACTTTGACCATCCCAGCCACAATAGCGTCCAAACTTGTTTTATACATTATTTACGTGCTGAACACAATTAATTTACCAATATTAAAGCCCACACGACATATACAGTCGGCTTAACAACATAAGTTAGGTTAAGTTTAAGTTAAGTTTGGTTTAACAATATTAAAGCCCGCATGACATATCTATCTCAACTGATTGAGCGGAGCTGGTATCAGTTTGAACTGTGACATTTGCCTTAGCAATAACCTACTTTCCTTCTTCAAATGCAGTGAGCGAGGTCTAATATTGCTTGTTTATTCATGTTCACTACCCACATAAGACGTCACAGAAGTTTGGACACTATTGGGGCTGGGGAAGTCAAAGTAAACAATTACCGATGTTAGAGTATGGATCAATTCAAACAACCATGCATAAATGGATCAATTCAAACAACCATGCATAAACGTATCTTGCGCGTAATATAAAATATTATTTAATACAGCCCTGTACTGTTATTTGCACAATATATAAATACTTAAATCCTGTACACGTAGGCCTGTACGTATCTTCTAAAATATTTATTTCCCATGGATATTTTTGGTGTTTTTAGAGTCAGTTTAAAGTGTTCTTTCAGAATATGAACAAAATTTTTAAAACCCTCTGGTCACCGCAACCGACATTTTTACCGACCATGTTTTTAGGAAAAGCTAGCCTAGTCTCTTTTTGATGAATTTTTAGAGTAACGCCATAGATCATGAATAATAAATAGATCTTGCATCCATACGGGGGTTGCGTGCCGGAAAAAAGGTGTTCGCGAAAATAGCACATGATCGCGCCGCGAGGTAGCGCTAGGGAGAAAGCATTGTAAGCATTGGTGTTTCCAACCAGCTTCCTTCGTTTCCCCAATAGATAGCGCCAAAAAAGTCGAATTTCCAGTGGAACAAAATATTGCATTGGATCGGAGTTCTATTAGGTTATCCAAATACAATGGTACCGCTAGGCCTAGACGTTCATGATGAAATAGCACCTCAGATGAAGGTCTTTTTTTAGGACAATGAGAAGTGCTACTGGAAACGTGACTGGAGATATAAGTTGGATTAGATTTTGGCACAAATTTACTATTCGACCCTAGGCTAACCTATATGGCAACAGAAATGCAAGAATAATAAAAAAAAAAAATAGCCTAAATGTTCCAACCTTATAGTATTTAGTCACAGTACGTAGCCTATTCAACATTTAACAGTAGAATGTAACGGTCGTTGTCTGCAAAAATATTAGCCTAGGGTAGGCTCGAATAGTAAATTTACGCCTAGATTTTTAAGTTGCAACCAAGAAGTGGGTGTAAATCAGTGTTGCCATAAGTTAGCCTAGGGTCGAATAGTAAACTTGCGCCCAAGAAGTGATAGCCTAGAAGAAGTCGTGGTAAGCCTAAATTTACAATTTCGCCATCTTTTCTTAAGAAAGGTTGTCATGTGGAATTTCTAGCTCACAGGTTGGCACTTCAGCTGTAATACCTACAAGAGGCATGTACTTAGGCTAGTTTATTTTACCAGAACTTTTATCATTACTGTAAATGTTTGTATTCTGGTTTTGGGAGAGGCCTGTTTAGTAACTATTCAACAGTTCTTACAAGAACATGGCTTAGGTTATGTCTGAATATACTTGTTAATCAAAAGAATTAAACCTAGTTTTTTTATATTAATGTACAGCTAGAGGTATATTATTACTACAGCAAAATCTAAATCAGCGGTCAAAAAACTCAAATTTCGTGCCTTATGTTAGAACATAGCATTATTAGAACCACATGGTGAGACGCTAATTGAAAAGTTGCAGTGAACACTCACATCTTCATTGTTCCTTTAGGCCCCAAATTCGACTTCATTACTTCCTGGATGCCTTTAGCGGCAGATATATTTATTGCTAAAGCTTGTGAAGCTCTTGCAAACTCTGCTTTAGGATTCAATAAACTAATTGCTGCCATTTTAGTTGAAAATAATTACTCTTACTAAAACACTAACACCCACAACTCAACCTACGGATGCCGAATATTGAATGTGTTGAACTTAAAGTTTAAGTCACGAGTGCACGTGAAACTGAAAGCTAAGCCGCATCTGTTAAGTGCTAAGCCGTAAGTTATGAATCTGAAATTGTGTTGTGAAGAATGACTGTAGATTTGAAGTAGAAAGTATCACTCTATGAGACGTAAAGACAATCATGTCTGGACAAAATATGGAGAAGGGAGTATAATCGTTGAATATTATTGACTTTGTAATAATTAATACAATTAATTAGTAAAATAGGACTTCTTAAACAAATTTTACGTTTATTAAGGTAGGCCTAAATTGGTCAGATTTAACCAAGTTCTAGAAATTATTTGGTTTATCATGAAATAAGATTGTTAACTACATAATCGAAAAAGGAAATTGTATAATTATTTGAGAAAATTAAACTAATAGTATTCCATTTAAAATACAGTAAGCCTTTTTCATCCATAAGCTATCCCACATTGTTAATAAATTATTACTACTACTATAGTAGAATAGAATAGAAAAAGTACTTTATTTTGACATGTAATCCATACATACTGCAATAGGAATAAAAAATACATACATTAACTAAATACAATTTATTAATAAATACATCAACTATAGGAAATAAATAATAAAATTGTTATTTTACATAGCACTGTACAGCAATGGTCAGCTGTACAGTTGGGTTGGCAAAGTCATTTATTATTAGGACTTACACTATGGTCCACTTATATTTACACATATATGTATATATCCATCCATTCATCACATCACACATACATATATAAACAGGCACTCGTCCTCGCACATAAAACGTTCAGTATACATTAGAAAAGAATTAATAAATTTAGAGTAAAAGTCTTCTATTACTGGGTCAACTTCAAATTTTATTATTATTAGACAATATATTGAACAAGAACTAACTAAAAAACTACGAGTCGGAAACGTTATACATAGACAATGATTAATACCGTATACAAACTTATTTATTATGTTTACACTTTTGAAACATACTGTGACTAAAAACAAACGAATAAACAAATATTGTATTTGATCCAGGATCAACTACTTTGATGGGTTGTTTCTATTGCACCATACCTGGATCAAATAATTGATCCAGGATTTACTGATCTAGGTATTTGATCCCGGTTGATGCAACCCAGCCTAAATGTCGGAAACCTTGTAGGTAAGTTCATCGAGCGATAAGAAAGTTCATAGTCATAGTCCATCCCCTTTTATTAGCTTTGAGTCTTCCTGTCAGTCTTATACGTAATGATGGCGTCTTGTTCTAAAGTGAATCCGTTTCTTTGTGAAGTTTGCAGTAATACGATAATAATTAGTTTCTGTGTGTTATCGTTAGTTCTTGTTCAATATGTGAGAACTTAAAACATTTAATAATAATTATATAACATACGTATTTGTAAACATATATTATATAACTTAGAATATTAATTATTGTCTACTATTATTATTGTCGGTCTACAAGGAAAGGCTACATGATCTTTTTCGTGCTATCGGCGAGGTTTACGACGGTTAAAAAACCGATGAATTGGACACTTCAGCAACACAGTACTCGGATACAGAAACTGATAAAGACGAATTTTAATGTAAATAATTATCAATAATTTCCAACATTTACTTTCTAGTTTTTTCGTCAGTTCTTGTTCAATATATTCTCTAAATATCAAAAAAAAAATATAGTTGACCCAGTTATAGTAGACTATTACCAAACTTTTTACCAGCTATATAATTGAAATTACTTACATATATAAATAGATTTACAGTAATCGTTTTTTTTTCTAAAAAAAGTCAAGGGCTCAAAAATTACGTACCCCCCAACAGCGTTTTTGTTTCCTGTTTCCATTAAAAATTAAATTAATTTATTAATTCCCATCTAAATTTCCATGCAATCTTCATAAATTTACCTAATCTCCACCAATCTCTCCCGTTTAATAAAAGTTAAAATTCCTCCCCATTTAAACTGGGTTTGAAAAATCACATATTTCTTATATCGGCTAGGATAGCATAGCAAGCAATAATATGGTAAACTGTTTCGTTTTCATTTAAGTTGCATAAGGAGCATAACCAAATTTTGTCGTTACACCACGGTTTATAGTTTAAATCAAGTTCCGACCTTGCTTTGATAATCCAACGTATTGTTTGGATTCCGTTTCCGTATTTATTAGATAAGTAATGTCTACTGCCAAGTTAGTAAATTACTATTATATTTATTTAACTGTTTTGTGTTTGTACGTACACATTTTATATTAATTGTAACCTCCCTCCTATTGATAGTAAATTACTATTATACTATTTAACTTTTTTGTGTTTGTAAATAATTTATGTAGGTATACATTTTAATTAGTTTGAGTACAATTTTCTGTCAATCCTAGTGTAATCCTTTAATTTGTTTATTTGTAAGGGTTAAGCTAGGATTGGCAGAAAATTGCATGGTACTCAAACTGATTATTTGGAGCCTAGCACATATAATTTGTATAATAATATCATATATTCTAATATCAATTGTTTTGTTCATAAAATCATAAGCTGATCCCGTATTGATAGTAATTACTATTTTATTTGAATTATTTTGTGTTTGTAGGTAATTACTTTTTGCACATAAACATTTTAACAGTCATGATTTTATCTATAAGCTACAGCCTCACATTTATTTGACTACTTTTTATGTAAACACTTTGTGTACATATATGTATACATTTTAGTATTTATGATTTGGTCCCCCACCATTGACAGTAAATTTCTGTTTTATTTTACTACTTTGTGTTTGTAAATACTTTGAAGGTAAACATTTTAGCATAAGTAGGTTAATCCATAGACTATTATTAGGAGTATGATACTATGATAATTTTATGGTTATTAAATTATTTTGTGTTTGTAGGTTATCCTACTAACCATTGTAATAAATACATTTTTGTTGTAAAAATACTTTGTGTTTATAAGCAGGATAACATTCATTGTAAAATCCATAAACAACATGCATTAGCTTACTTACCGGCGTGATGGAAAAATTGTATCCACTTCTAATTAGTTAGAACATTGTATTAAGTTACACATATTAAAGTTAAGATTATTGTTTAAGACTTCTTTGTATTGTAACGATTATGTAATATACATATGTATGTAATAACAGAATTTATAATATATATATGGAGTTTTAACTTATACTACAAGAATGACACATACAAATTTGCTGTCGAGTGAATGTAAGAATGGTTGTAGCTCATTCTAGTTGGCACATAATTCACCATTTTTAAAGGAACTTCATTTCAAGAACAGCGTAGCATATGGTGAAATAGTCAATACTACTTTAACTTGGACTTCAAAAAGCTCTCACAAAATATTGTATTAGTTTTCCTATCTAGAAGGTTCATATAAAATTTATCATGAATGGAGAATATTGCGTATATAAGCAAGGTTGCGTCACTAAAGGTTGGTTTTGTAAAGGTTGCCTCATTCGGGAAATATAAAAAAAAGTGGAGTGGTTGATGTGACGTAGTTGTAGTAAAACCCTTGATTAGAACGTTCATAATCAAAGGTAAAACTACATACATCTCCCATGGTAGCAGCTGTTTTTTACTACAATGACGTCACTGGGCAGGGGGTTCGAGTTTATTTACACGACTATGAGGCAACCTTTACTATCTAGTGACCTTGGTGTATAAGGTCCTCATGTGACCAATGAGAAATAACTTCGAGTTGCAAATGATCTGGACAATTGTTTTGTTTGAAATTTGAAAGGATACAAGGATAGGTTATTCGTATATCGTGTTATTAGTTATTAAATATTTACTATTAAAATATCGATGGAGTATTATACTTTTCGTATAGTAATTGTTGTCAAATAATGTAAAAATATGTAATTAATATATTATAGAAATCATTTTTTATAAACGGGCTAGTGTACATTATAATAATGTGATAACAACGTGTTTTTAAGAACATTTTGAGGTTAGTGTTTCTAAAATTTTGCTGTAATTACTATGGTTGTTATGCTACTTTTTGATCACTGAATACAATTACGTCTGATATTATCTACCTAATTAGATTTTTATTTTTAATACTTAATATTACATCCCCCTAATTCATTTTTTAATGCATTAATAAATTACAAAGTGAATATTTTAAAATGCTAAGTTAAAAATATAGAAATGTAGAATTTTTTTTTTGTTTATAGACGAAAAACCTGGGTGGTTATCATCGCCTAGAAATTTAGAAAAGCAGGCTATAAACCTATAAATACAATTAATATTCAAAGCTAGTTATTGTGGCAAATTTTTAGTATAGGCCTAGGCTTACCACTATTTCTTCTATAATGGCTGGGTTGCAATCTAAAAAATTTAACCTAAACTAACTTACGGTCTCCAGTCACAGATGTTTGGGGGAAAGTATACATCCACACTCCCGCTGAGTTGAAGGTTAGGTTGCTAACTTATGCATTTGAAAATGAAAGCATAAAAAAAGTCGTCTGAAATACTAACTTAGTCTCTAATCACAGTATGTTTCCATATTGTTAACATACCTATATAAGTTTCTAACATCATTTTTGGAAACATTGTTTTTGTACATATTTTGTCGTGACCTACATTTTGAACTGCGCAGGAATTTAGGGAATGGTTCGAGCATTATTGTCAATATTCCCCACCTCCTAATAAAAGTTGGTAACATCGGATCAATTTAGACACCTAACTTTCAGAGTCAAATCATTTGTGTTGAAATTTATTGTACATTTTTATAAATTTTCCACTTCACTAATTGTTTGAAAGCCAGGGAACTGTGCTTGAAAAATATTGGAAATAATTTAAATAAACGACAGTAATGTCAAATCAAACTATAGTTATATATATATTATAACTATGATTAATATAAAATTCAGGTACCGGTACCTAATCATTTACACCATGAAAACCATGAAACTTATACTTAGTACAAACTCATCCTAACCTGTCACATCATGTTTTGAAATTAACATATGCTTACAAATTATTTGTTTTAAAAAAACTCTGTAAATCCATTACACAAATTTCTATATTCGTTGGTAGGCGAGTAAGTAGGTATTGGGACTGCACATGAAACAAGATCTCAACAAGATTTCTCCCTTGTGCATTTTATATTAAAAATATATTTTTTGTAGGTCGTAGTTGAAATTAGCAATATAAACAATATAAGAACGAAATATATTTAAATCGAGCTATAATATGTAGTCTTAGCAGTGTTGCAGTAAACAAGACCATGTATGACTAAGTATGGAAGCACCTTGACATGTAGCCTAGTGAAAGCAAACATTTTGACCAATAAACATACAAAGATTTAAACATTTTTGCTTTCACTACCTCAAAATATGTCAAAAGTGGTTCCTTACATATATTGAAACTAATGCACCATTAGGTCTATATAATATGGCTGATTAAGCTTACTGCACCGCAAGTGATCTGTTGTAATGAAATGATTTTTAAGACTTCACTTGTTTTTCCAGTGACAGAAAATTACTTCCTTCATTTAATTTCATTGATTATTGTTGTGGAGTAGGTCTGTATCATAGTCTTACTATAAAAAATTTAGAGTCAGGCAATAGTAGGCCTACTGTCATAATTAGTCTACTAAAAATTTCAATAAAAACGTGTAAATTCCATTATACATAAAGTTTTATACTCACTATGGATAGCAGTGAAGTAAGTAATCTCCATGTAGTAGCAGCCTGTTTCTTTATTTATTAATAATCACAAACATCGTTACAAAAAAAAAAAAAAAGAAAGAAAAATTATTAGGTTTAATTTATTATTTTGGTTATTATCTAAACTTCAGTTTATAGGAGTGTTTTACTTACATGTAACATTTTTGAGCATGTTTATATAATTAGATAAGTTAAATAATGTATGAATAAAAACAAAAACTCTACAAATTGTAGGCCTACCTTTAAAACTTGAAAATAAAATGTAGAGTTTATTGATTTAAACCAGGAAATCTGATTGTACTGAGTTAAACTTTAAGGTTAAATCATTTAAAAAAATACCGCCATCAAAATGGAAAAGTGTAAAAGTGTTTAACATAACTGTATTTTTTGTTTTGGTTGAAAATATTTAGGTTACATTTCAGATTGTTAACTTCTTGGTTAGTAAGACCGCATGTTCTGCTGCAGTCTTCCCATACTCCAGTAATAGTAACAACGCAACACATATATGCGGTTTGATATTTGATTTATGTATAGGAAGGCCGCAACCTTTGTGGCTCAACTAATTTTTGATTTTAGTTGTATTCTGCTATCTGTTGGCTGTAATATAATAAATCTACTTTAGTCATTTATGATAGGGTGCGCAAGAAGTTTATTCCCTACCGGACAATTTATATAACCTTGCCATGTCAATTATAGCCAACATTGCATAACGTGTGTTTGGCTTGTGTTGTTTCTTCATTTGATTATATAATGGCTAGTCATAAAAATCTTAACGTTGACAATCGGGAATATATTAGGGATTTTATACAGTTGAGAGCTTCACCTGTATGGTGGCAGGAAAGCCAAGAAGCAAAATATGCCCCTTTGTTTGACAGCCAGATATTTTCCAGACATGTTACCTCCCACCGAAAATAGGTAAAACCCAGAAAAGCTTGCCATGTAGGCCTATGCAAATATACAACCATTGGCCTTCAAAAGATACAAGATACCCACTATATGGCAAAGTCTAAGTCTGTGATGTGCCGCTCTGTCTGGCGGAGTGTTTTCTTGCATAGCACACAAAAAGGAATTTTTGACAAAACCTAAGTAATTTTATTAAAATTTTATAAACTATTTTTGTAATGAACTGTACAATTTATTTTTTTAAATACTCAGTAGGCCTATAATAAAAAAATACAATATTTTTATAAAAGGCAAAAGTACATGTTTCGGCGGTTAGGTTAGGTTAGACAGTTTTGGGGGCAAAAATTTGACATACGTGATTATAAATATATACTCCTAATTTTTATAGCTCTTAATTTATTTTTGTTTTCATATAGGCCTAATATGAACAATATGAAACAAATTAGAAAAAAAATGAACATAAAACTCGCTAATTTGGGGTAAGCTAAAGGTAAAACCCACTAATCAACAGATTAAAGCAATTTTTCCTTCAAGATTTTGTTACAAATATAGTTAGGGCCTACATAAAAAATGTTCACTTTAGTACAATTTACAGAGAAGTAAAAATTAGAGACAAAAATCTAAGTCTGACTAGCCTGAGCTCATTTCTGTCAGTTGCTTGAAATCAGATAAACCATTGGCCCAATAGGCAGAGCTTTACTTTACTAAATTAACCATAAGTACATAATAGGTCTATGGTTATGGTGACTAACCTTTGATACACGGTAAAAATCAGGACACTCGTGCAGGGGTGGAGTATGGAACATCCGAAAGGGGGGTTTATCCGAGGAAAATTTTTGAAAAATCAGATGTTTAGAACATGTTTTTAGCTTGTTCAAGAAGGTATTTTTCACATAATTTGTGGTACATTTATATAGGTAATTTGGTAAAATATTGATCAGATTTGTATACTTTAAGCATGTACTTATATTAAAACCATACAAGCATTTTAAAAAAACATACTTAGTTCAATAACATTTTCGTACTACATAAAAGTTGGATACTATAAAATAAAACAAAAAGTCTTTTCTAAAGTTTTTACTAAAAAAATACTGAGAAGCATCATCATTTCCACAACCGTGTTCTTCAGACAGGAGACAATTTAGAAAAATCTTTGATGTGAAAATATTTAAAAAATTTTTTGAAAAAGTAGGAAGAATTTTGTATGGTTTTAATATAGGCCTACAAACAAATTAGGGATATATAAATTGTTTTTCAGAACACTGGGGCACAGTGGTAAAAATCGGGACCGTTCTGATTTTTTCGGGACGGTTGGTTATGGTAAACATAAAATGGATACATTTAAAAGTCAGACAATACGTTTTATACGTTTGTTTCTTATGAGGGAAATTGTATTAAAGCTATAACATGATTTGTTTGTATGAAGAAAGTGTTAAATTTGATTAGCTTATAACACTTACAAAAATTTCAGAGGGAATGTTCCTACATAATAGTTGGTAGAATTGAAATCCAAAGAACGGCAGATCAAAGTAGAACTGTGATTGGAGTGTAGACACCTATTGTAACATTGAGAGTTTGTCTTGAACTAAAAAAATGGCAGTTGCAAATATTAATCCCTTACTTCTGAAGAAAAGTATGTTACAAATAATACATTTGGCTTATAAAGACTCAAGCAACAGTCTTAGTGATGGTAAGTAGCACTTTGAAGTATTTTTAATATCTATTTTGACAATCTTGAGATTTATTTTCTATTCTGAAAGGAACATTCTTAAAGTTACCTTTAAATGGTCAACCCTGGGTAGTTCGAAGCCAAAGGGACCAACCAAAATAAAAATCTAAATTATCCAATAATTAAAATTAGAAAAATCAAACAACATGATAAACACTGTATTAGAAAATGGTTAAACGATGAACTTTCGATTTATTTAGGGAATGGAATATACAATAGTATAGTACAAAACATCGAAAAGTTGCTAAAATTAAACAAAATATACTGATAACAAAAATACCAAAAGTTTTGTTCATGTGATACTCACTACTGTAAGCCTAATTTACCTTACAGAAATCTTTTTAACAAAAAACCATAAAAATGTGCTGTTTTTTACAATTTAATTTCTTATTTTGAATGAATCCTTCATAGCCCAGCCAATAAAGGGAAAAAATAGGACTTTCTTGGAAGTCATTAGTGAAAAGCTGAAATTTTGTCAGATGTTACAATAATATAAGAGGAGTATTTACACAAAAGGAAAAGCCCCTCCCCCTCTTGCTTCCCCCCCTGACCCCCCATTTAAATTCACTTTTGAAAGACTTAACTTTATTCTGTCAATATATAAGTGATAAACAGTGATAGAGTCATATTTATTTCATTATTGTAATCCTTATAATATTCTCTATAAAAAATGTTCATAGCGTTTTAAGCTAGAAAATGGTTATTTACCGTGTATTTTTAAATTTAATGTTAAAATTTTAACTTTTTTATTAAAATAATTACATGTTTAGATATGTTTTATTAATATGAGACAAGTTATAACAAATTTGCTGAAATAAAAACAAAATACTTTAATCCCCAGATTTATTCCATAGCCTGATTTACATTGGAAACTGTTTTTTTGACACTGCCTCTTCATCAGAAAACAAGGGGGTTGGCTGGCGCTGGTTTTATCTCATACCTGCTAAAATCTCAGCATCGGTTAACTCACCACAAACTATCCACTCGTTATCCAGGTTAAAAAAATCTTCATACTGAATACACAAATTACAATCAATAAATTGCTCCAGTTTCTTAATTTCCAGCTGGTAGGATCATTTCAAAACACTGACTACAACATTCTCCAGTTCAACATGATGGAAGTCAGTTCTTAATAGTGTTGCTTTGCTTTAACTTGGTCCCTTGTGAGACATACAAACTGCTTGATATAAATTTATCTTTACCTTTGTCCTGTTAGATTTTTAACGAGACATCGGTAAATTGTTTTTGATTACACTTTGATCCATGGGTTGTTCCGAAGCCATATTGGGAGGAAAGAATAAATCTTTGAATTTTTGGTGCGCTGAGGTGTGCAATTGTCGATAAACAATAATATTTTGCGATTTCGCTTCACAAATTTTTTATGAAGTTTGATCAGCCATTTTTCTAAAAGCTCGTCATCAATGCGTTTCTGTTTGCTTTATACTCTACTAGAATCGATTGAATCATTAAAAGGTAATCAATAATTAAAGTAATAGTATTATTGAATACCGTATCTTAAAATTTAAGATTTGTACACTTATTGATGTTGTAAACTTTTTGTTTTTGTGTATCATTTTAAGTAAAAAATAAAAATAAAAAAAAACTGCAGAAAATCCAGTAAAACCGCTACTTTTTCAGCAAAAGTTAAAGTCTTGTATTAAACCAGAGAGGTTGTTAAAATATTTCATGTAGATTAGTTTGTACTATTAAATAATATTAATAATTTTATAATTATAAACAAAAAATAATTTTGTATTTATTATTAATCTAACATTAATTCACAAAATCCGTCTTCAGTTTCAGATATTAAAATTCGGCAATTACCATTCAAGACAGTTCAGATATTCAATGTCTTTCAAAATACAGAATTTGTTAAAAGTCTTGCTGAAGAAATTAGTGAAATTGAACTGGAAGATAAATCCAGTGATCTATATAGACTGCAACAGAGTCAAGACTTAAATAATTTAGAGTTGGGTCCTTATAGCAAGCAATTTGTTTCTGTGTTAAAAACAAAAATATTAAAGGCTTTTAATCTCATTTTTGGAGTGAAATTAAAAAGAGCTATATCAATAACAGTATCAAAATATAAAAAAGGTGGTAAGTAAAATAATGTTTCTTTATTTTATTTTGAAAATAAGAAACCCTTCCTAAGCTTTTAAAGGGAAACATTAATTTAAGAAAATGAAACAAATTATGGCTGAATAAAAATTGCATTAAAGCATTAACCTACTATTTTGTTTATAGGCTAATACAATTATTTATATTATTTCTAGATTTTTCATAGACTCTCAGTGCTGTCAAAAAATACTTGGTCTCCAACCATAAATGCTGGCCATTCAATTTACATTTTGTGATTAGGTAAAACATTATGAAAGTTGTAAAAATTATAATACAGTATATTTACATGGTTTTAAAAACCAGACTTTCCTTTTTAGTTTGATATTAAATTCAATTACAGTAGAGCGTCGATAATTCGAACGTCAAAAATCCGGAGCGTCGAAAATCCGGATTCCATAAAAATTACACTTAAGGACTTTTTCTGTATATAGTTGTCTTACTGCAATATAGTATGTAAATTTTAAACAAACACAGTATGTACTGTAGTTAATTATTGAAATGTGTGCTTGGCGAAAATAAAAAAGTTTTTTATTCCAAAGCTGAGTTTTAATAAATTTACATCCAAAACTCCCTTATAACATTGTCCCTATTCAATTACACTGCAAGAATCACGACCACACTAATAGGTAGTAAGTTGCGTGTCAGTAAAAATGTCTGCAGGGTTAAACCTATTTGGAAGACATCCTCCGAAAAGATTCAGTCAGGTACGCATTTACACTGAATGATATAACATTGCATTGTTATACAGCATATTCGAAAATTCGGACAAATTGATAATTCGGACAGGGTCTGGTCCCAATTAATCCGAATTATCGACGCTCTACTGTACTATTGATTGTAACAAATAATTTGAAAACCCTAAAAATATGAAATATGTATGTTTTATAGAAAAAATAAAAGTTTGTAAATATGTAAGCTAATATAAAATGTTATTTGAATATAGGAATAACTATTTTTTTACATTTTAAACAAATTATTAATAAGTGGACTAACTGAATTCATACACAGAAACTTTTAACAGAAAATATTTTAAAAACATTCTGTGGTCACCTATCGAGAAATAGCCCAAACCCAATGACATAATACAATTTTTCTTAATATATTTAGATATATTGAACTCCCACTTAATCTAGTAGATATTGGGGGTTCTAAATATACTCATGATCTTGTAATTTATTAAAACTGGTGAACAGGCTTAAGAAACATAGTAAATTTGAAGATAGTTTAGTTTGGCTTTTGCAAATCACCTTAACTTCTGAAGGTGCTAGAGGCGAACTAAGAAAGGATTTTTAAATATTTCGCGAAGGGTTGAAACAAACCCTGAAACCATAACGGTAGCTAAGCAACTTGACAACGGTTACTTTGCAATTTGACAACGGTAACTATTCAGTTCTATAACTGTTACTATGCAATTTGTTAATGGTAACTATGCAA
>JAGFPH010000220.1:527397-546179 GCA_018207615.1 Philaenus spumarius | reverse complement strand
TATGAAAGACTGAAAAATAAAATAGGTTTTATTCCTTCCATACATAATCTAAAAATTAAGTAAGTACGAAAGACTGAAAAATAAAATAGGTTTTATTCCTTTAATACATAATCTAAAAATGAAGTGAGTATGAAAGACTGAAAAATAAAAGAGGTTTTATTCCTTCCATACATAATCTAAAAATTAAGTGAGTATGAAAGACTGAAAAATAAAATAGGTTTTATTCCTTCCATACATAATCTAAAAATTAAGTAAGTATGAAAGACTGAAAAATAAAATAGGTTTTATTCCTTCCATACATAATCTAAAAATTAAGTAAGTATGAAAGACTGAAAAATAAAATAGGTTTTATTCCTGCCATACACATACGAGTCTTACTTGCAAGTCCGGCTAGGCTCGGGTATAAAACAAAACTTACAAGAGAAGTTAAATTTATGTATATAGAAGCTATTAGTTTTGTATGTTAAAAAATATGTTTTAAGTCACAGAATGACAAGAATAAAAATTTTGTGTTTTTCCGTACAGTTTTTAAACTTAGTTTCTAGTGCATAAAAAAATGAGTAGACAATATTTTGAGAGTATAAATCAACTCTTGTTATCAAGTAAAAAACTAAAGCTAACACATATATATAAACTAACCAGAAAACCTACACCTAGAGGACTGGGCCTAATGTTTGCCACCAAATCTAAAAATAAAAAAATAAGATAAGAAGGAACCCTCGACTTGAATACTAAAACTGAATAACTAAATACAAATTGAAATAAAAGAATACCCTGTCACCAGGCAAAAACACACAAAGAATAACAGATGAGAAAGGCTACCTTCAAACATAAAAAAACAAAAAACAGGGCTCCTATTCTAAAGCAAGAAGGTGTTCTGATGACTTTGGTGTTGGATGGGTAACAGTAGGAGACTGGGAAACGACCAACATAAATAGAATTATTAAAAGAACATTTTTTGTTTAATATACTATGTTTTTAAAACGGACAAAAAAGTGTAAAATAATTTCTCCTAGCCCCATACAGATTTATAATCATATACAGATTGTCCTGAAAATTTGTGATTGTGAATTTTTAATAGCTATAAAAATACATGCAATAGATAATTGATGCATGAATAGTTCACCTATAGTTTGTAAGAATTGGGAAGGACTCTGAGTGATTAACATCCCTTCCACCAACGCACGCACACTCGCCAGCATTGCCGCAACAGGCCCTACCTACCTCTTGCAGGTAGTCAATGACTCACCCACTCAAGAGCATAATAAAAAATGACAACTTTGTGATTTCAAAAAATTTTTCTTTTCGTTTTAGTTTTTTATGATCTACATAAAATTCTGATCAAATTGAGACCAAATACGATATAATTACAATGATTTTGAAGTATATAAAACTAAACTCAGTTTAACCATGAACCCGAGGATAAATTAAATAGTACTGTAAAATGTTTGGTATACTCCAAATAAAATATTTAAATTAATAAAGTGTAAAAAATTATAGGTTTCGTTATTAGTCGACTTAGATGAAACCTTGGTTACAAGGGAGTTAGAAACAATACAAACAAATATAATTCTATAAAAAAAAACATATAATTTTATGTTTATACAAACATCCACATTTTTTGATCATTTGTACATCTAAATTGAAATTTGAATAAGAAAACAATTCATTAAATTTATAATACGTCATACAACAAAAGTATTTACACGAACATGAGATTATAACAAATATTATAAGAACAGTATTTACACGAACAAGAGATTAAAACAAATATTATAAGAACAGTATTTACACGAACAAGAGATTATAACAAATATTATAAGAACAGTATTTACACGAACATGAGATTATGTTTAATTTATTATGCTTGTTTATTATTTCGTTTAAAATTTTTTGATCAGAGTTAAGTTGCAATTAAAAACTAGTGGTCTCAAGTGCAGTGCTATGTTATTTGTATTGGCAATTAATTGGGGAAATTTATATTAATTAAGTTGCAGCGTATTCTGTATTTAAACTATTTATTTCTTATTTTATACTTACATGTATATTGTCATACGGCAATGACAATTTTAACAGCATGTAAATATGTGTAAAAGTTTAAAAATACAATACTTTAATGAATGAGTGCTATTTGTGTATTTATAGCCGTTTATTTGTTAAAGTTGATGAAAGCAAGTCGTGTTTGGACTCTTTGTTCTTGTTATTTTACGTAGATAACAATGGTAATAATTGTTTTACCATATAAAATGAAATTTAAAAAAATATTTCTTAAAAAAGAATGCCCAGTAGGAACCCGAGCGAGGATGGCCCACCCGTGTCTGTGTGGTAGTAAGGGTTCACTAATCACTCAGAGTCCTTCCCAATTCTTACAAACTATAAGTCACTAACAATTTTAATGCACTGCAAAATGATACGAAGTGTTGTGTGAGTTTTCTCAACGACTACTATTTACACTCCTTACTTCTATACTCTACTACATGTGCCCCACATTTTTTGTTTTAAATCGTACAAGTATTTTCATAGCTATTAAAAATTCACAGTCACAATTTTTCTGGACAATATGTTTGGGGTTAGGAATCTGTATGGGGATAGGAATCTGTATGGGGTTATAAATCTGTATGGGGCTAGAAGAAATTATGTTATACTTTTTAGTCAGTTTTGAAAACGTGGTGGGGTTGTATTAAAAAATTGTTTTTTATTTAAATTATTATTTTATGCTTTTTAGTCTTGAGTGTGTGAAATTTTGCAATCAGATTTAATCATCTTGGTGAGGCATGTTTAAAGTTTTAAGTCTCTAGCTCGTTGGGAAGTTAGTTTAAAATTGAATGCAAAATTTGTATCAAACACAAGAAAGCAAGTTAATATTGTGTTGTCATCCAGTTCAGAACTATGTTTAAAGTTTCAAGTCTCTTGCTCATTTTTCAGTCTTTCATACTTACTTAATTTTTAGATTATGTATGGAAGGAATAAAACCTATTTTATTTTTCAGTCTTTCATACTTACTTAATTTTTAGATTATGTATGGAAGGAATAAAACCTATTTTATTTTTCAGTCTTTCATACTCAATTAATTTTTAGATTATGTATGGAAGGAATAAAACCTATTTTATTTTTCAGTCTTTCATACTCACTTAATTTTTAGATTATGTATGGAAGGAATAAAACCTATTTTATTTTTCAGTCTTTCACACTCACTTAATTTTTAGATTATGTATGGAAGGAATAAAACCTATTTTATTTTTCAGTCTTTCATACTTAGGCCTACTTAATTTTTAGATTATGTATGGAAGGAACAAAACCTATTTTATTTTTCAGTCTTTCATACTCACTTAATTTTTAGATTATGTATGGAAGGAATAAAACCTATTTTATTTTTCAGTCTTTCATACTTACTTAATTTTTAGATTATGTATGGAAGGAATAAAACCTATTTTATTTTTCAGTCTTTCATACTCACTTAATTTTTAGATTATGTTTGGAAGGAATAAAACCTATTTTATTTTTCAGTCTTTCATACTTAATTGATTTTTAGATTACCTTCTTTGTCATGATGACAAGTGTGAAAACAGACATCTGGCATTTGTTTTGTACCTGTCAAATATAAAATGGAAAACTGAAGATGGTGGCCTACTCAGTCTTTTTAGCCATGACAAAGGTAATATTTTTGAGATGAAGTGTTTAAACTGAACTGTCATATAATGTTTAAGATGTTTTTGTCCTTTTTTTAACATTTAATGGCTTCTGTATTTGTGATTTATAGTTTCTGTATTTTTTTAATTTACTAAGCTTTTGAATGATGTTTTACCTTTTTATTAATGCTTGAAGTCAGTGATATTAATAATTGGATGACTTTGATAATCTGAATCAAACACTGATTAATCGTAATAATCATCTGAGATTGGAACAGTCACTCATAACCACTTGTAATGCAAATCCAAGAAGTAGAACACATACATATGGCTTTGACTGTCATACGTTGCCACATAACCACCTCTTCTTTCATCATACTCTTGTTGATTTCCAAAAATTACTTTTAATTTGTACGGCTTCGTTTTTAGTTTATGTGTTACTCATAAGCTTTGACTTGATTGAATTTATTATTATACTTAATTTATTTGAACAACCTTTTAATTATTTAATAATTTTATTTATTCAATATTTAACATTATTTAAAAATTCTGTCTTACCTAGATTACTCTTGGATTTTTACTTAGTTAAAATGATTTAAATTTTCTCTTTATTTAATTATTTTGTGAACCCAGAATTTATTCACGAACATTCTTAAATGACTTCGAGAACAGGCATTTGTGGACGGATTCTAACCAATTTAGAAACAGGATGATATTCTATTATAGATACGTAGACGATTCCATCATATTGTATGACGGCAGCGACAGACAACTTTCCTTATTGAAAAACTACTTAAAAAACACTTATCCCAACCTACAATTCACACTGGAAACCGAAACCGATAACAAAGTGAATTTTCTCGACCTAACACTGTCCATAGAAGAAAACCAAATCTCATATAAAATATACCGTAAACCAACCGCCACTAATAATCAAACCATTCATTCAACCTCACACCATCCACGTAACCATAAAACAGCAGCTGACAACAGCATAGTCCACCGCTTTTTATGGGTTCCGTTGAAAAAGCCAGACTATGGCAGCACACTGAACACCATCATGGAACTCAACAGCGTTTTCCTGTAGCATCGGCCCACTCACTGAACTTCCTTTGCTCCAGAGCTATGTAAACCACATAAATAAGGCACTTGGAGTTTTTTAAAACTTTCCGGTTTTCATAGTTTTTTGTTTTTTTTTTGCGAACACCATTTTTCGATTTCGGCCCGTTTCTTCTCCAGTCTCCTACAGTCACTTTTCCCACATCTAAATCTCAAGCCACTTTTTTAATTGTCCCTCCTTTATCAAGTCTGTTTATGGCTTATAATTTATTCTCCAAAGACACAACAGTTTTTTTTTGCAACACGTAACCACAAACAAATCAAAACAAACTGTAAACGAACTGTTCACTAGCACAATGAAAAAGCAACTAAGGTCAGTGACAGTACACAGACAATCTATGCATTCCAACCTCTCCCACCCTCCTGCCACTACATTCCTTTGTGGTCCGTTTTTATTTTTTCACTACTGGTTTTAACTGGTTTACACTGCACATTGCAATAACACGAGTTTGAGTTTTATTGAACAACGTGACATTTGGTGTACATCCTGTATTTCGTCTTATTCTAAATGTCATAAAAAAGCATTGACAAAATTGTATTGATGATTAGCAAAGCATGGAAATTATGTACTATCCTGTACAGTATTTAATAATGATTCAAAACTGTGCTTTTTATTTACCGAAACCCTTTTTGACGCAACCGTATGTGACTAATATAAGTACAGTACAGTAGATTTGCCGCTATATACAGATTTCACTTTGTGCGGTTACTTGCATGCATCTACCGCAAACAGAACTTTTTTTTGACTACCTTGGTTAACCCAGAACTCGGTCAGTTGTGGCTCTACTGTATTCAGAATTGTTGGTTGATGACAAACCAAATTAAAAAAAAAAAACTTTTGCATGAACATTTAATAACATAAATAGAAAATTTGATAGGTTATGAAGTAGGTTCCAATAGGCTATCAACTCCACATGCTACTGTATAGTAGATCCCAATCCTGCTGTTTCGAAGCACAAGTCCCTCCACCACCAAACTTGCACGTAAAGATCAAGAGCTTGCTGAGTTGGTCAGTATGCTAATGGTCGCATCATGTTGTCTCGCTTTTAGTTGTCTTCACATCAATATTTTTTGTGAATGTACTAGTGCTGTAAACTAAATCAAGTTGACTCGAAGTATATTGGTGGGTCAAGAGACGATTTGAAAGAACAATTTACAACAAATTTTGTTTTCATGTAAATTTTGAAATTACTTTGTTTAAATTTCACTTCCAATTTTATTTGTTACTCTTACCTTTACTTAAATTTAAATCTTTTCAAGGAAAATTATTAACATATTTTGAATTTTTCCAGAATCAAAGCAACCGACATCAGAAGAAGTTCAATTACTTCCAATCTTTAATTCTATGATTCTTTTTGAAGTAGACACAATAACTTACCATCAGGTACTTAGTACAATTTACATTAGTATTGAATCATTATATTAATCATTTAAAATAAATAGATACCATATTAAAAATAAAGTTTCTTACCTTCTTTTCTTCCGTCACGTGACCTCTTCTTTATGTTTGTTAGTGACGCGTTTCCGGACTTTTATCCCATCATCAGACACAAAATTACTCAATCGAGGTCGTCATACATTAAAATTAAATTACTCAAAACACACATAACACATTTCACGTTTAGGTGTACACCTTCTGGCGACCGGCCGGCAACTGTCAGTCTGTTGTCTCGCGCACTCTGAACCTGTTCTTACCGCGGGCTTTTTGGATTCTTATCGCCGTATCATATAACGTATTCGAGTCAAAACTCAGCTGGTCGTTTAATAATTGGTGTTCGCCGTTTACATCTTTAGATTTGAACGCCTTATAGATCTCGTACTCCTCGACTGCGTTCATATATCTCCCTTTGGTACATATTTTAATTGGTTTCAGGTTATTTTCCAGGCTCGTGTAACTATGGTTTTCGTCAATTAGATGGCGGGCAAGATAAGAAACTTTATTTTTAATAAATCAGTGACCTGGATACTGAAAATGAATTCAGATACCATATGTTTGTTGAATTTGTAATAATCTTAGCATAATTTGTTCCCTCATCAATAAGCTCTTATATATGTTCCAAAATTGTTTTGGCTTCCACATCAGTAAATACATTAACTATAATATGATTATAAAAATGTACTAGTCATATTATGTCACTCGGAATCAAAAAATAAGAAGAAAAATAAAACGCTAAAAATTGCTTTTTCATATAAAATAAATTATCACAAAATATTATCTTATTAAAACATGTTTTCGTTTTTAGGCCCAATAAAAAAACGCCTTACCTATTCCATTTATTTTTAACTCTATTTAGGTTACTGAAAAGTTTCAATTTTATGCATCTTCATTAATTTAGTTCAGTTTAAATTTATTTATAATCTGCTAATTGGAAACAATAAGGAAAGAATGAAAACATCAAATAACTGAAGGACTAAACAAACACACCAATAATCGATCAGTACTTTTTTGTCATGCGTAACAGTTTAACTACTAAAATAAAATCATTCCACTTATTCAATATCATAATGCAGTAGACTCCCTACTAAGCTCCTGCCTTTCAGGAAATTTCTCACTACTATTCTCACAAGCAGCCATTCTCACAAACGACCATTCCCACGAACAACAGTTGCCACAATATACTGTTCGAACGAATATGACACAACACCAAAATCCAATCGTCTGTCATATTTATGTCATCTGTTTTTCAAGCAGATGACTTAAGTTTTGTAATTTTCATAAAATGGAGCTACCATACATTCAAAAAAATAAAGTACAAAAATCAAAAGAAAGTCACAGATGTTTCATGTAGAGTTTTTGATTTCATTTTTCTTTGTCTTTATTTAAAGAATGGTTTGTTTTTACTTCAAACACTCTATATTTGTTCATTCAGTAATAGGTTATGCTGCCATATTGAATTGCTTTGAGTTTATTTAGAATTGATAAATCTTTGAAGTTTTTGTAAATTCAAGTGATTTATTTAACCCTTTGCGAAAAAATGCCATCAAAATTTTACTGAATTTCTCCGCAGAGCCAAATAAAAAAGTTTAAAAACAAATTCAAAACTCGAGCCAATTTTTTTGCTAAGTTATATAACGGATGAGGTTGTATAAAAAATACATACATTCTATTTTAAAATTTTTTGGTTGTTACATCACTTTTAAAAATATAGGTTAATCTTTTTACAAAAACTAAAAATGCCAAAATTGTTCAAAAAGCTAAAGTATATGTAGAGGCAACCAATAAAGACAATAAATATATAAGTTGCTAAACTGTATGAAATTAAACAACTCTATAGTACTAAACACTATGTAGTGTCTATGAAGTGGGAATATGTGAGGGCTTTTCGCTGTCGGTTACCTCTTTCGGTTCCTGTGCGATGGTTTGTCTCATTAATCGATGTGCCTTCTGCTCTTGTGCGAACGTACATGCGTAGTTAGGATGGGTCTTTGTGAGAAGGTTCTTCAAATAAAGTGGTAAAACGATTGTTTTACTTAAAAATTTTATTAAGTTAGAACAATCAATTCCTCTGCTGTTCCGAACTGTAACTAAACTATCGAAAGCAAAGGCAAGCGTGTCCACCTTAGTGGTCTGAAGTCTGCTTCAGACCAAGGCTATTAACAGACTAACTTAGGCTTCTTCTGTAGGCACATTTAGCCTAACACTCAGACTAACATTTAGCCTCAAGCAGGCTCCCCCCCCCCTCTTTTAACTATAAACTTTGAAATCATCTATTGTTTTTGTGTGCAGACCATTTTAGCACGACCACTATCAACACAGATCCAGAATTACTATTACTATAATTATTATTACATAAGGTGAAGGGTAAAAGTGGCTGAACACCAATGCATGAGTAGACATCACAGTACGTATTGGTTGCTTTGCAAACCATTATTTTTCTGAATTGCTTATCGCCATTTCTTGAAGGTGTGTGCTTTACTCAGTAGGTGTTCCGAGAAATTAAACATACATTTTCTTCTCTTTGCTTGTGATAAAAAATGTATATTCTTTCAAAAAATATAAAATTAGATTTTAACGCCCACAGACATCATTAGCTCACTAGGCATTTTACTCCTTGCCGCTAGTAGACATCAGTGACTCGCTACGTGTTAAATCTTTAAGTGACTCGGGAGTAAATGACAATTAAAACTTCTGATTTGGTCATTGCTTTTGTTATACATTTTCACTTTACCTTTTTTAACTATTAGATATTTTTGCTTTTAGAGCTTATACAAATGTAGTTAAGCTATTTATTTTAAATCGACCTTTTCACTATTCGACATGGGGTTTGCTTCTCTGGGATCTGATGAGAGGCAATCTAATGTACAATTAAAGTGAATACTAAATTAAGATCTTTTGCAATCTATTCAAACATCTCTGATGTCTTAGAACAAATGATAGAACTTTGCCTTTTTAATAAGTTTGATTCTTGCATGTGTGTTAAGGTACCGTTCCGCAACAAGCAAAAGAGACATACGACCGAGGCAGTCAATTGAAAAGCGAGACCAAGACACCCAACTTTGTTGCTCTACAATTTAACTATCTGACCGAGACACGCGACACTTAGTCCGAAATAGCAGTTGCTATATCAGTATTTCAGAAGATTTTGTTAAGAAACGACACTAGAAATCAATAAAGAAATATTATTACTAACAAGGTTACTCGAAGAAGAAGAAGACGATGATTTGATGCTTTTTACATATTTGAAATGAATAAGCGGAAATGCATAAGTTTGCTTTTTAAAACCAGACGTGAAGAAGGATTCTTCAATTGTTAATAAATAATAATATAGCACTAGAGGAAGAAAAGTTCAGAGAAGGGGTTTCAGACTGAATAAAAAAAATTGGCAGTCATTGGGTACTGCCGACAGAAGTGAAAACTTAAAACTAGAAATAACAGTGTTTTTTTTGGGGGGGGGGGGGGATTTCAAATTAATAATCAAAAATTAAAATTTCATAATTTTTAAACTAAAATTATTAATAAATAACTAATGAGCTTGACTTGTGAGAAAGTAACTTAGATAAAATAAAACCTGAACACAAAATCTCACAAAAACACAGCTATAACTGAAGTTATAGTTTGGTTACTGTAGCCCGTGCATCACTGAGGATGGCGACATTGTCGTTGAAATGAGTTTGAGGTTAGTAAACGTATTTATTGTGAGATTTTGTGTTCAGGTTTTATTTTATCTAAAATTATTAACATTTGTCTGATTTTCACATCTATATGCAACAATTATATGCATTTTTATGTGGTTTATTTATTAAACGAAGCATATGATAGAAGCCGCAAGCCCAGTACAAAATATAAATATATCTTAATTGTTGACATAATAATCAATTAAGATAGTCAGAATAAATACAAATGGTTAATGAGATATTAACGTTTTTATTTCAGAGTATGATAGTGAAGTTTAAACTTACTGTGGTGTGTCATATTGAAGTTTGACCATCGGAAAAAGAGGCCTAGAATTATAAAATTGATGGCCTATGTGCTTAAATATTGTTGTAGAAATTTAATTTTTTTATATTATGTGTGTTATAAATTTCAAATGAATCGGATGAAGATTTTTCTAAAAAAACTATTTTTAATAACAAATATTCATTGATAATTATGCGTTCATAAGTTGCTGGCCTATTTAGTTTAAAATGATCGTAGATGTATAATTTTGTTATATTAAATTTATACATATTATACTGTTTATGTATATTTTTAATTTCATACAAATCGGATGATTATTTTTATACAAAATTGATTCGATAATACGCTAGTCTACGGACAGTGCACGTCAAGAAATAAACTGAAAATTGTATGAAATGTACAAATACCGTGGGATGATACCAATCAATACTGACGAGACAGCTGTCGCACGCTTCTGTCTCGGGCTGCGGAATGATCTTCATATAATTACTCGAGTAGGAGTCCCGAAGCGACCATCCTCTGTCTTGACAGTCTGTCGCCTGTCTCTGTTGCTTGTTGCTAAACGGTACCTTTAGAGGTAAAGGTAATAATTTTAAGCTGTTTTTTGGTGCCAAGTTATTTATTTAGCACTAAGCAATAACATTAAGTTAAACCATTTGGTGGGTGTAGTTATTTATTTGTGCTCTTTGCACTGTTCTCATAAATTTAGGTTTAGGAATAGTTCTGTTATTTACACCCATTTTCCATAGTAATTTATTAGTGGCTGTTATGAAAAGGAAAATCTAGAAAGATAAATAAGCTTCCCATTTCATTAACGCAATATTAAAAATTTCAGTGCTTCTGAATTTTGCAAGAGCAATACAATTTTTGTCATATGATAACATACGTTAATTGTTTTAGGTAACTGAGGTGATTGCTGCCAATAAAGTGCGTTGGTCTATAAATGGGTGGTTTCACTCTGATGAAGCTTTGACCATTCAAAACTTAGATTATAATTACATAAGTGGTCAAGTACTATCAGTAGATGGAGTAAGTTAAATTGAGTTATTATTGTAGGTATTAAATTAAAGTAACTTAAGATAAGATATTTTAAAAACAATAAACTTTTTTAGATACCTTTTATTTAACCCTTAACCCTTTGCATACTGAATATAAAATAGACTATTTCACTATTGTGTGTTATTTAATTAAAAAAAAAAACAAATATTAAATTGTCTAAAGTTCTATTTGAATTTGAATTCTAAGAGCTATAAGGAAATGAAAAATAAATAAAACATACCTTTTTGAATGTTTTTTAAAATTTTTTTACAGATTAAAATGTTTTCTGAGTATTATATAATGCAAAACATTCATCAGGGTGCAAAGTTGGATTGGATACACAAGTTTTTCAAAAATAAATGGTCTCTTTTCGGAGACCTTTCTATAAGCAGACAAGGCATCTTGTGCCCCTAGTTTTCTTGGTCATGAAATGCCGTCCTTCTAATCATTCTTCAGGAGGTCCTTGAGGTTTTCATCCCCGTTTCCTCTTCCTCTGCTGGGCAAAACTCTGCAACAAGGTCCTGTACCAAACTGTCCCTAAATTCTTCATGAGTTTTTGGTTTCTTATTATATTGCTTTTATATATTTTGATATAGCAAGTAAGAATTTACAATGGCGACTTCCAGCAACCAAAAAAACATTTTTTCTGTACCATTTCTTAGTGCGTCGCTACACTGGAATGAGGTTCCGATATATCCTGTAATACGCGCTAGCGCACTCCCCGTAATGGTGCCTGGTTGCTGGTTGACAACCGAAATTCGATCGTAACGAGCAATGTTGTGCAATCAGTAAATCAAGTAGTCAGGCCTACACCAAAATAACATCGCCATGCACTCTTACGGCAGTTTGGCGAACTAGATTACTCAATAATAATAAAAAATTGATTATACGAGAATTCCCGTAATACGTGTGATGCGACATTTTGACCGTACGAGAAATCACGTAATACGCGTGCAAAGGTTGGGTTATGTGCAGTGTTTGGGTTGGTTTTTGTAACATAACTAGTCGTGGGGGGTGTTTCTGACACCTCAAATTAAAAATGACTTTAAAATGTCTTTTACGTTTTTTTTAATGATTTAAAACTTTTTATGACTATTAAGATTGTGTTTTTAAAGTTTTTTTGTACAAATTTTTGTTCACTCTTAAGAAAATAAACTCCAAAAGTCTGGATTTTTTCGTTGAAAATTGAACAATTAAAAAAAAAACCTTTCTGAAAAAAAAGGTGTTTTTGGCTGTGATTTTATGTTTCCTTATTCTTTAAAGTATGTACTACTTACCTTTAAGTCACTACACAACCTGTTATTGATTGTCTTTATTTAGTACATAACTAGAGTTACTACTACGCATGTAAAATACATATTCTAAAATATTACACAACTGGTCATGTGGGGAGTACACATCACCCCAGAGCACTTTGACATGACTGTGCGAATCAAAAACTCAGCAAAACTGAACAATAACCGGTTTTTCAGTAACAACAATTATTTGAAGTTACCGAAATGATGGGCAGGTGAGCCAACCTGTACTTGGACATGTACAAAAAACGACTTGCCTTTGGTGTTTTGTACACCCCATGGGACCACTTAAGGGTTAAAAGGTGTATAGAAATGTCCTCAGCAGCGTTAATCTAATAAAGAGCTTACAGTTAGATATTGGTGGATCACAAATGCTAGTATGGATCGGAGATTTTTTAACTCTGTACCAGGCTGTGTTAGTAATTATTATAAAATATGTCTGTAACAAATGCAACAAATTCAAACTGTGCTTAGTACAACTGAAAATAACTTTGAAAAGTGGGTGTTTAACTTGCTCGCCAAATGCCCCCTCATCAACCATCTTGAAAGTGTTCGGTTCTACAAATTTTTTGTTTTTGTGCTCAACTAGAAATGATAAAAACCAGCAGAATATGTAATGCTCACAATTTGTTTGTAATGTTGCTCATTTGCTTTCTTCCTATTTCAAAAATGTCATTACATTCATGAACTTATCTTCACTAAAAACTTTTACTTCAGTAACATAAATAACAATAAGTACGGCTGGAATTCATTCATTTTTATTTAGTCCTTTTGAATAGGTAAAATAAATTTTAAAAATGGAATAAAATATACCTCAGTGGTTGGTACAAGTGAAAGCAGGTGTTGGCTTCTAAGCACTGTATTTACTTTACAGGGCTAGGATGGAAAGAAAACATATTTTTTTATAACTAGATAATAAAATGGAATCGGACATATGAAACTTCGTAATTGGTGTTAGGAAATTACTTTCCCGTATACTCAGCGATCTGTTATTTTTGTGGTTTGAGGCAATAAGCACCAATGCGCTATCATCTCCTCAGATCAACTTTTGTCGCTAAAGACAAACTTTTCCCCTCTTCACTTGTATTCAAACCAAACCCACCACCGGTTTGATCCCAACGTTCAGTACACATAGGGTCTGCGAAAGCACTGCCTTTCGATCTTTTGAGGTTTCATCAAGAGATGTCAGAAAATTTACCAAAATGATAACTGGCTCGTTGGGTCTAAGTGTTCAAAGAGACATCAGTTTTTGATCCTTCGTATCATTGCAAAGCAGAATTTGCCAAGAGTCGGATTGTTTACCCGATAATAGGGAATGTGAGCTGGGTTTAGACCATTGTGAGACAGGTTAGTTTTACCCTACTGATGACTATTTCTTACAATAGTAATCCTGCTCAGTGCGAGAGGAACCGCAGGTTCGGACATTTGGTTCTTGCACTTGGTCGAGCGGCCAGTAGTGCAAACGTCCTATCTGAAGGATTATGCTTGAACGCCTCTAAGGACAAATCCTTAGATAGTGGGGTGCCTTTATGAATAGGAGTCCATGAGTGAAACAGTGTAACTTTATTAGGTGGCGCTTGTCCGTCCCACAAGCCATTGGCCTCCGGTTCTCTTAAAAGCAGGCAGTCATCGGGGATCACCGTATCTTCGGGGAATTCGATGTCAGGACTCGGAAGCATCTGTAGACTATTTAAGAAAAAACCGTGGACCTTGAACTATTGAGTCAGATATTCTAACCGTTTAGGTACAAGACTTCTATATGACCTGCTACTACCAAGGGTGGTAGTTCCATCAGGAGTTGGAAGATAATGTTTAATGACAGCCTTTGTAGTGTTGTATCTCATTTTAATGTCTTTTTTTTTTAAGAACAATATCTAAAACCATACCTCAAAAGTTAATCCAGTCATATGGTCATTTAAAATTTTAAAGTATAAAAACTCAAAGGCATAATTGAATGAGTTTAATATAATACTCACTAGAGTTCTGTTTATAGTGAGTGTTTAGAATGTTCTCCTCTAGTTGTCTGACAATATGCTAAGCAATAAAACCCAGCCACTTAATTTTGTGGATATACAGAAGGAATAACTTGAACTTCCTGTGTTATGTTGTTTTTTTAAGTCTCCCAAATTTTGAGGTTTTTTTAGATTTTATTTTTTAGGTATATCCAAAGAAAAATTATTTATTGAAGGTAAAAAGATCAGTAGGATGAGCAGGTCATTCTACTAATATTGTGATACCATATTGTACAAAGAGTGCCTTGTGAAGCTGAAACCTAAATCGTTTCAATAACTGTTATCTATTTATATTTAGGTTGTTAGCAATACCACTGTTATATTACATTAGTAGTTACAGTATTCAAAATTTTAAAAGTTCATCAATTCTGACTGGTTAAATTATTTAGGTCTGGTTTGCAGAATTGCTTTCAGAAAAATAATAAGTTTAAAATGAGGCATAACTCGGCATAGGCTGTTGTTTGCTTCCGACTCATTGGCCATCCTCCCTTAGTGGTAGATGGTCGCTCACTGCATGGATAAGGAGTACCAATTATGATGTGCAAAGTTTTGTTTAGCATTTTGACGCTGCTTTAAAAAAAATCAGCATTACTAAACTTGATTTATGCAAGAATACATTTTCGTCTATTTGAAATATTTTGTCATGAAAGATGTAAAATGGAATATCTATGTGGCTGTGTTGCATGGACTGATGGAAAGGAAACAGAAACTATAAGGGCTTCAAACTCTAACTTTTACGAAGAAAGCTATTTACTTTATATTAAGGGCATGCATTTAACACCACCAAATCAATCGCATAACTAATTTATTTTGCTATACATATTGCTCATTTCTCTGAATCCAAGCGACCGACCCCAGATGTTCTTTCGTTCGATTATATTTTCTCTCAGTCTTGTGTTAGTACGGATTTACTAATGCCTCAAAAACTATGACAGTAACATTCTTCGTTTTATTTTCCTGTAACTTTTACCCACCATGATATCAACATTTTTGGATGAGAAGTTTTGTGGATAAGTTTCGACAAATACTACATCAATTTAATAATAAGAAAACATTTTATTCACCCCGCTGTTATATAATATCAAGATACATTTTTTCTTAGTTTTGGCTCTTGATTAAGTGCGAGCAAGTAAGTTCTATGTCAAATGGCCGATAGAATCAACATTAGTGCACACTCAGGCAGAAGGAGGAACAGTAGTAGAAGTCTCACTAATATGTTTCCTTTTGGTGCAGAACTGTAAAACTGATGCCATTGAATAAGTGATTATAATTCCAGATCAAAATTAATTTATCATTTATTGTATTATTTTTTGTTTTAATGTCTAATAGGTTACACTCACTTTATTTGAGCAATAAATGTACTCTTATTCCTCACAGCAAACGTCTAGCTGGCTTTCGTCCATCAGAAGACATATACCAATTAATTTTGGAAGAAGTAATGTATTTTCGGTCTTCGCAAAATGTAAGATAAAAGGTTTTCTGGGTTGTTTTGTATAATTTTGTATTTGACGATTGTGTCAAAACGGTAACTTACTATTTTTGTTTGTTATTTTTTTGTGGTGTTTTATGTTATTGTTCACAATTGACATCAACAGGAACAAGATTATGTACATTGCTAAAATAAGGTAAACATAATACAATAAATTCATAAAGATAAAAAATGTATTATTACTATTAAATTCCAATTAGATATGATTGCAACAGCAAAGTAAAAGTATGGCAATGAGTTGTGCAGGCTTCTTAGAACTTTGATTATTTTTTCTAGGTTTTTAGATAGTATCTAATTTCATTTGAATTTCAGTTAATTTTGTTTCTTGCCCACAGGAAAATGTCAAATATGATCATGTCATAAATAACACTTATTTGAAGTCAACAACGATCAAGAAAATTAGTCGCAAATTTAAAACAAATAAAGCTGTGGCTTTGTCAACGTTTGTGGAAAATAAATTTTATTCTGATTGTTTGGAAGAACTGAAATCCAGGTCATTGACGTGGGAAGAAGTAGGGCCAGCAAACCACAGGTAAAAATAGTGTAGTAATGTGAAATTTCATAATAATCATAATTTCTTGAAATATGGTGTGTATACTATTTGCCCGACCAAATGAGGCGGAAATTTGAGATCCTGTTCAGACTTTTTTTGTGGTTTGGGAGAGGGAAGAGGACAAATGTGAGGAAAATAATTTTTTTTTAACACGTTCACTGCTACGCAAATTCCGTATTTCCTATACCAGGAGCTGACCTTTTATTTTTTATATTTATAGCCTAAATGAGTAGAAATTACTTTATTTTTTAACTTTTCCTCGTAATAATCACTTATATTTTAAAGTGGAAGCACATGTGCGTCAATAGCACATAGGCTTGAAATTTTCACTTTTTCCCATAGGTGCTGCTATGGGCGCACATGTGAGTCCAACATTTATTGTTGTATTATCTTTTGTTTTATTTACAGATATGTCAAAATTCAACAGAATTAATAAAAAGGTCGTCCAATTCACTCATCCTAAGTCTATTAGGGTCATTACATTGCACTTCGGTACACTTTCTCTTGCGAGATGGACCAGGTTCACCATTATCACACATATTGACGTTATTGCAACAATAAACACTTTACTTCAAAACGAAATTGTGTTTTATGTTATCAAATATAATACTAACAACACCACAATATCGCATAACCTCAATCACCAACAGTTAGACTACAGTTAACCACCAAATACAACATTAGCGCTGAGCGCACATGTGCGTCGGCCGCTCCTCATAGTGCTCAGTGTCAAGCTCACATGTGCGTCCTTAGCAGCGAACATGTTAAATATATATTAAAATGGCTAATATATATATTCAACCTTTTTTTTGAGAACATTTTGAAATGTACTGGAGTTTCAAATTTGACACAAATTATTATTGAATAAAAACCTCTAACTTCGACTTGAGGTTAAAACTTAAACAATTTTGAGAGAATCCCCTGTTTGAATGTCTTTTATTGTTTATTCTGTCTATTTGGCCAAATACTTGTTGTCAAATAGACTAGCCTAAAAAAATAACTGCAAATCATGCTAGGTTTTTTCCGATAAGACTAAGTGAAATCCAAAAGGCTATTTTGAAGAAATTCTTTTTTTTAAATAAATGTATTTCATCCAAGTTCTAGATTTTATTTGTTATTACAAGTTTAGTTGTGTGTAGGTCGCTGGTCATTGAAGATATTCTATTTTTATCAGTTCTTGTTAAAAAAAAGTGTATTTAGGAAAATTAATCTCCTTACTGTATTATTTATTAACTAGCGAAAAAAGCCTCCCGAGGTCGGCTGAAAAATGTCCTAGGGCAAAATGTATCTCCAGAAATAGGTATCAATCGTATCATATTTAAAAAAATAATAATTCCGTCATTTTCTTTAATTTAAAAATGATCAAAAATAGGTATCAATAGAGTTTTAAAATAAAACCAAACAAACTAAAAAAGACTTCTAATAATAAACCGATGAAATAAAAATGTCAATTATTATTTTGTTGATAATAATTACATTTACTTTCATTTAAAATAAACCACACGAAAATAGGTTGCAAGATTTCCAGAAATAGGTATTAATAGGGTTTTAATCTAGAACCAAAAAACCTGAAAAGGTGTCCTTATAAGTATTAGGATGAAGTACAAATTACTTGTCATAACTTTTTAATAATAATAACAATATTCTGTTTTTATTTCAAATAAACAGAACTAAAATGGGCCCGGTAGATCTTTATAAATATGTAGTATAAGTATTTTAATCTAGAACAAAAAAACCTCAAAACGTAAATTTAAAAGTATACCCATGAAATACAAATTACTTTTCATAACATTTTGATAATAAAGACAATATTCCCTTTTATTTTGAATAAACACCACTTAAATTGGCCAGATAGATCTCCAGAAATAGGTATAAAATCTAAAGGGTTTTAACCTAAAACCATCAAAACTCAAAAAGTACCCTTATAAATGTACATAAATAAACATAACATATAATTTTTTTTTTATATTTATGACAACATTTTCTTTTATTTAAAACAAACCACATTAAAATCGACCAGGTAGATCTCCAGAAATATATATATCAACAGGGTTTTAACCTAAAATCAAAAAAATTTAAAACAGGCAGTCGTGGGTCTGCCGGCAGAAGTGAAAAAATTTTAGCTTCATATAGTTAACTTTATTTTCGAATTATTAAGAAGTATTTTATTAATCAATGTATTAATGTTGTAATGAGATCTTTAATAATTGCGGAGATGCGACGGAGCCTTAAATAATTGTGTAGATAAG
>JAGFPH010000220.1:475189-510158 GCA_018207615.1 Philaenus spumarius | reverse complement strand
CCCCCCCCCCCACCAGCCCTACCATAACGCCTATACCCCGTAAATTTAGATTTAGTCTGAAATGCCAGTTTTGGTTCGCTAGGGACTTTAGACTTAATGTCCCTTAACTCTCCTTTAAAAATTATCCTGATTTTTTCGAGAGCGTTCCCATTATCCACCACCTATGGATCCGCCGTGTCCCGGACTGGCAACCGGTAGCCGTGAGGTATCTACTGGCCTCCGGTGGGAATGCGTGTAACATACCTCACGGCGTCATGGACCACCCACCCTTCCTTCTTTACATTTAAAATATTGACATTATTTACAGTATTCGTTTAATCACATTTTGACATTTTTGGTTAGCAACCAGTGGCGGTGGAAGGGGGCGCGAGGCGGGCTGTGTGGCTAGCACACGCGACACGTCAGGTACAGCGCGGAGCGCCGGCGCCGGACGCTGCTGTGATTTGGGTCAGATGTCGGCTTTCGGCAGTGGCGCAATAAATGATGCATGCAGACACAACCACGGCAATTTTTTGTTTGTTTTTCCATTCTTTGCGCCCCTCCAAAAATGCCAATTGCCTAGCGCCCTAGGCACGTGCCTACCGTGCCTATTCGGTAAAACGGGCCTGCTTTTTACAACATGTACAGATACCGGCGCGAATGCTGGCACTTGAGCAAACATCAGTACCCGGTACATCTCTGTTTAACACGTTCAGTGCTAAGGACTTGCATGTGATCTTGACACTGAACACGTCATCCGGGTATTGGGAGTGTTTTCAATACATAGTGCATTGTGTGTTTTGCACGCCAATTTTACACCTAAGTGCTATGATAATATTTCATTTCATTTATTTCTTGCAGAAACACCGCAAGGTGCATAGCAACGTCATACAATTCATAACAATAATACAATCTGACAAAAAATTCAACAATAGCAAATACCATTCGTAAAAATCAATTATACAATAAAACTCAAAAACAATAATAACAATAGCATCAACAAACAATACAAACAAATACACATACAGGACCAATTCCGGTCTATCTTTTGCCAATCAAATGGGCAAAATCAAAAAACTCAATGCTCTTATAAATGGCTCTCTCCAACAATTCCTTTTTTTTAGTGGTTTTAAAAGATTTTAGGTTGAATTGCTTTATTTTATCGGAAAGACTGTTATAATATTTAATAGCATTACTCTCAAAACTCTTCAATGTTGTCTGATAGTGACAATGATTACCCTTAATGTTTAAACATTTCCTCGTCCAGTGCTCATGAGCAGAGGCATTCTGTTCATAGCAGTCTATATTCCCCTTAATATATAATAGACAGTCCAGAATATAAATTGATGGCAATGTCAAAATACCCAGCTTTTTAAATAACGGCTTACAGTGTGCCATCGAGCCCTCACCGCACAACAACCTAACCGCCCTTTTCTGTAATATAAAAAGTTTGTTAACAGAGCCATCATTACCCCAGACAATGGCTCCGTAAGTCAAATGACAGTGAATATGGGAAAAATATACCATTTTCAGGACATTTAAGTCACTTCAAAGTACAATTTTCTTAAGATAAATAAGCCCTTTGAAACTTTCTTAGAAGTAATGTTTATGTGCTTCTCCCATTTTAAATTAGCTTCCACAATCAGACCTAAAAATTTCACAAATTTATCTTTCTGTGATACATCTTTCCTATTGAGACTTATTCTTAAATCGTAGACTTTTTCTTCATTAACCTTTAAAGAGTAAGTTGACTGCACACCAGCCATTTATTACATTAGTCTTAACATTGACAATATTTTCAATTTTCTAAAAATTTTCGTTTTCAACAATCACAGCTAGGTCATCAGCAAACAAAAAAGATGTTGTACCAATCTCATTAATGTTACGTGGCAAATCATTGATATAAACAAAACTGGTCCCAATATGGACCCCTGTGGCACCCCATGACACGATTAGTGATTGTTACGTAAAAAAGGTTCAAAAATTTAAAATAAATAAATTTCTACTCATTTAAATAGTTAAATGTATAAATATAAAAAATAAAACGTCAGCTCCTAGCATAGGAAATACAAAATTCGCATAGCCGTGAACGTGTTAAGGGTGAGGTAAACATCCACTAGTTCGTTTGAAGGATGAGTCACATTACGAAGCGGTGTGGGAAAATGTTTCACGCCAGGACGAGGCCAAGAGTCAGGATTCACGCAGATATCTGTAAATATACCCATTTATATAACATTTTCCCAACCTCCAGGATTTTTCACTTTAAATATCTAGGATGACTATACAATGTTTAAAAAGGACTTAGTTTAGACCTAGAATGGTTAAACTATCTGAAATTAAAATACTTAATGAAGTGCCCACAATATATATATTGTAACACTTACAGTCCTTGTAACGAAAACATTGTATAATTTTAACTAGTAAATTCCCAGGTAAAATCCTAGGTAAAAACATTTGTGTGAACAGTTTCGTGAGTATTAATGGCCATAATATTTAATAATATCAGTCTGCATTTCAAAATTTTAAACTTTTTTAACATATAACTTCATTTAAATTGGAATTGCGTCTTAGCTTATTTAAGATAGTGGTAACTTGTATTTTGTATTAATTACTGACAATTTGTTCTATTTGTTTCATAATAATGATTAACTTGTATTTGTCTAATTGTTTAAGCAACATGAGTGAGTAAAAGAGATAGTTGTTTCGCCACAATGTCTTGATTTCCGTTCGTTAACCATGGCCTCTGTCTAGTGAGTACTTTCCCAGTCTAGGATTCATAACCTGAGAAGTTAAATTAATTATAAAGAGTTTTTATAAGTAACGATATATGCACAGTAAATAAGAAGGCATAGAAATAGATTGTATGTGGATTATTAAGTTTTTTGTATAAGAGTTAAAGTGAAGAAGTTCTGTAGGGTTGAATAAAGGAAGTTTTAAGGTGAAAGATGGAGTTATAAGTTGGAGTTAAGGTGAGATTTATGGTAAATAATTTTTGTAGTAGAGGTTGAAGAGAGAGGAGTATATATAATAAGCGACGAATATTAAAGGTAAATAAGAGTAACGAAGTGTAGGTGAGTAATAATCCACATATAACGTTTTTATTAGTTTGAAAATTTTTTTTATTTTTCAAGTTTTTTCGACGACCACACTTTTTTTTTTTAACAGTTTTAATCAATCAATTTTATTTTTATAACGCTTAACGTTATAAAATGGCTTTCCCAACGTGGGGCTGAAAAGCAGAAGAAGCCGTTTTGTAATTAACGTTATAATATATTGCCTAAAGTACTCTTTACACATTATCAATCTAAATCATGTGCAGATTTTTATTGTGTACAATAATATATAACTAGTGGACCCGGCAATGCTTCGCTATTGCTATTGCTTGATTTGCCTAACCTAAAATTATATTCAGTTTTTGATCCAAATCAGTTGTTGATCAAAATCAGCTGTTGATCAAAATCAGCTGTTTTAAGCTTTTCATACGAACAGCTGTTTTTTGTGCCCCTGATAAAATCAAAAGAAATCTTTCTTCTTCTTCCTTAAGATTGACCTTCCATAAGATTAACATTGAAACTTTGAGGGCCACTGGGGCGTATCCCTGAGGACCGATGTAAATTATAATGGGATTCTGCTCATCTACAGGACACTACCTTTCTAACGGTATGCGCGAATTTCTCCTACGATGCACACAAGCTGAGAAAAAAGGACGACAAGTTTTGTGCTTGCCTATTATATATAGATTATTCCTGCATATATACATATAAGTAAAACGTTCAACCTAAAATATAGGCTATACTAAATTATTCCGCCCATAATTAAGCGAGATGAATGAGGATGGGGGATAGTGTGTGAAGCATGCATAGGTCTCCCCTAAATACCTTCATGTTATTTATTACAATAACTCTCCATCAAATACCAAAAACCTTATCTATAAATTGTATTAAACTCTTTTATGCTTTTACAGGGAAGGACGTTAACACCAGCATCAAACAGCTTTGTTATTTCGGACTACGATGAGAATACAAAAAAATTCACTAATTATATTGATTCCAAGTCACGTGGAGAATACTATTCAATTGCTGTGTCATTTTTGGCTGAAAAAATTGAGTCCGAGTGATTTGCTAATAGTGTTTAATTGATATGTGTACATATTATATATTATGTAATTCGTTGCACATAATTGTGTAATCTATAAAAATTGTTTATATTGTTCAATTATATATATATTTAAAAACAATGCTTTCATTTTCTAAATCTCCCTCCTGCCAATAACATAGTAAATTATAATCTCTTCATTGGAATTTTGTAATTGTAGTCGGAGTAAGTTCAGTGTAGTTTGGAAAAGCTTACCTTTAACATTTGTCAGACGATGTTTCTACCTAGTAATGTTTTCTATAACTATTATTCATATTTGATAAGAAAATAACGATTTTCGTTCTAAAAGTAAAAAATATAAATTAATTTTGTTTTATGAAAAATCTTTATAGTTTCCATTGCCTCAGTTATGGAATTTCGATTGTGTAAATATTCGTGAATATTATTTTTGTAACTGTTTACATCACCAAATAAAAAAAAACTATACAAAAAAGTATTGTACCTTAAGGTTTTCGTGTACAATACTGCCAAAATGATGTAGCTGCTTTGGTTGTGTATAGTAGGTGCAATTTTTAAAGAAAAACTGTCTAGTTGGTATCTGGTTCAATTATTGCAAGAAAAAATCTGTAGTTTTATTTACTAGCAAACTTTAATTTGTAACCATTTAGTAGAACAACTAATTCCTTAAATATAACTTTCATGATTAACTATTATCCTGGTTGTTGCCGACTCTTTGATTGACTAATTCGTGTATTTAATCACAGCATATCAAATAAAAAATTTATAATGAAAAATAATTTGCAAGCTGGATCCGAAATTTTATAAAGAATATTCAGTTTTTTTTTCAACACTCAATTACAAAAGATAGACTTATAAAATGGTTTGAAATGAGGCAATGTCAAAGCGTTCAGCTGCAAGAAATTGCACTGTTTAGATAGGGATATAGTGAGAAGCGCTTTCGTTTCCGGTTGCTTTCTCGTTTACTGAAGCAGACCCTTAAGTTGGAGGGGGTCCATCTGAATGATTTTGTCAGATATTGCCTGAATAAAAAAAGGCGAAACGTACGTCACCAGCAAATAAAACAGAAAAAGGACTGAGAGCTGTAAGTATACAAAAAAGTAAAATTAACCAGTTCAGTAAGGCAATCAGAAATAAAAATAGTTGTTAGGTGAGCAACAAGTGATATTCTCCAACCTCATAATTAAAATGTTGTCTAAATGTGTTTCACTTTGTGTTGTACAGGGTGGCTTGTGATAAGTGTTAAACACTTCGGGAAGTAGTTCTATGGGTCAAAATAAAGAGAAAATCAAGAATAACATTTTTTCGAAAAACGCTTCTTTTTCCAGATATCTGCCATTTTGTTTCTTTTACTAAATAATTCATAACTAGAGACTGGTTTGACCGATTGAGTTCAAACTTGGCACAAAGTTTAACCTAGCGATGATCTACTGTAAGAAAAATAATGCGTTTCAAAATGGCGGCTGTTTGAATTTCAAACCTGAATTACCAAAAAACCGTACATTTTAACAAAAAATTTCAAGACACCTTCTTTGTAGCCTTTTTAATTCTATATCGGATGGTGTAACTGTCAAAACAATCGGATGAAGGATAATAGTTAAGTTATGTCTAATAATTGGTTTGCTTCACGGTAACTAGAACTACACGGTATGTGTCACGAGACAGCTGCGCAGTAACTCTGAGCTTAGATGACGTCACTGACACCTTCTCATGCTTCCCGCCTAGCAGAAGCAGATTGCCTTGCACTATTTACGCAAACAACGATTTGCTGGGTTAGTTATGTGTAATTTTTACACAAATGTGTGCGTGATGTGTAGTATAGTTTTCTTCTAAACAGTGCATATAATATTTTAAGTTTGAGTGTGTGTATATTTAAGTGTTTTATAACAAAATGCCTTGTTGTGCAGTTGCCGGTTGCACCAATCATACGGATCACGCAGAGGTTAGGAATTTCCTTTCATAGATTTCCTAAAGATAAACTACACAAACAGTGGGTACATTTTTGTAAAAGGAAAGATCATTTTAATTCACTTACAGCGTGGATTTGCTCTGAGCATTTTTTAACGACAGATTTTGAAAGAGACTTACAAAGTGAACTATTAAACCTACCTAAAAAACACATTTTAAAACCCAAGACAGTTCCAACACAAAAAATACCAAATGCCACCGCAACACCCCCCACATTATCTCAACGATTACACCGAGCCGAAAATCGTGAATCTAAATATATTATAAAATCTTTGCTATATGATTCAACAGACAGTGTAAATATTCAAAACACACCTGATGATCAGGAAGCTAATTCTTCCAATTTAAATTTAACACGACCTATATCTGGTGATTTATCTATGGTAGAGGCTCTTTTATATGAAAACGACAATTTAAAAAAATAAAATAAATTACTTGTAAATAAACTGAACAATGCTAGTGTACTTAGATTTTATTCTTTTTCATGGCAACGGTTTAAACAGTTGTCCTAATGTAATGAAGGAACTAACAGATATTCTTAAAGTAAAGTTTAGTTCCATCGATGAATTTGCTATAAGTTGTTTTGTTCGTACAAGATCATTCATTAGAATGAAAGAACTCAATAATAAGAAATCACTGAAAAGACCACAAGTCAAGTGCATAGAGTCGAACCATTCACGAAAGAAGACAAAAAACTACGGAAACTGCAGAACTGAGCAAACGATAATTAACAAAGGTTAGTCAAATTTACTCATTACAGTATCTGCTTTTATAAGTTATTTATGACAAACCAAACATTTATTATAAAATAAATTTAAACAAGAATTACAGGTACAGTACCTGTTTTGTTGTAATTACTATTTGTTATGCTATTGTTATCACTTAATATTTGACCTTGAATATTTCCATTTTAGGTTTATTAATTGGGTTTAGGCCATTCATACTATTAATTTCAAACAAATCAACAAAAAAATTCCTTAAATTTTTGTATATGCAAATACATCTTTTATAATGAATAACTATGAATTTACTGTCGATAAAAAAGGTTTTACTATAAAAAAATTGCACCTCTAGATTCCCTAGAGTGTATATGTAATCCCATGAAAGATTGTATATTTTCCGTTCACCCAATAGTCGTGTAGGGTGATGTTTTTAAGAAGCTTGTCACTGGCGAAATCGAATCGCTGTAGGGATGCCGGGCGCTTCGGTGGCAGTGACGTCATAGCCACCAACGACCTGCGCGTGACACATACCGTTTTGTTCTAGTTACCGTGGGTTTGCTCAACCCGGCATCCTATACCAACACAGTAAGCACAACAATATGGTGGGTAGGATGTTGTTATTATCCGTAGCATAACTATTATCCTGTCCTTAACCGGTGAGTCTTGTCCAATCCATTTGTCAGAAAACATTTTGTTTATTGCTGCTCTGGCAACCTCAGCAGAATGTGCAGAGGCACCATATTGTTGCATCCACATGCTTAATCGAACATTGATTGGAATATCTTCTTATAACCGAGGTGAAATGTTTGTCAAAAGATCAGCGTAAATTTGTCCAGTCAATCTTCCCTCAAGCAGAAGATTATCTTTAAGAAGTGAGATAATGGAATTATGATATTTTTTGAATTTGTGCAGCAAAATGGCCGTATTATGGTCAGCTATAAAAAATGAATCTAGCCAAGATGTTTCCTCCAAAAAGCTATAGACCTTTGGTCTGAAACTTTTTTCTATACAATGCATATTGTTGGCTGTATTTAACGTAACACTTTAATTTGACCACCAGGTATACCAAATGCCTGCAAGGGTAGGCTATAGGTGCCGGCTGAATATGTTACTGTTTTAATAATTTATACGTGCAATTTGTGTTTTTTATATTTTACTTTTCATTTAAGAATTTTAAAGTTTTGTAAATTTTTGTCTGTAAATTACACTTTGTTCAAAATTTGAACTGAATATGAATTAAATAATAAAATGCACTTTTTTGACGACGTCTACAACAGGGCGATATAAGAAGAATGATGTTCTGGACCTGATAATGATGGTATACCGTTGAAACTGTTAGTCCACTTGGACAAACTAGGATTGTCGGCGTTTAGGTAATTATTAAACTAAACTAACTGATTATATTCACAATCATGGAGGATAACAACGCTATGTTCAAACAAAACTTTTGTGGAGACAAGAAACAATTTTTGTCTTTTCTATTTTCCATTTATGGAGCAGTAACTACAATTGGGCAAGTAGAGATAAATCTAACAAACAGGGTCAAAGGAACCAAAAAGTAAATAAATTCTGTAATAAAAAAGTGTTTTTTTTTTTTATTATGTGGTCTGAGTTGTTGAATCATAATGAGCTTAAACGTGAAAGTCCTATTCACATCTTGAGAAAGCCATTTAAATAATATTCATGAAATAAGCTAGTCAGCCCAATGAAAAGGATTCTAGGATTGGAAATAGATACATATGGTAATTTTGTGGAATGCATGTACGAAGATGAAGTTTGTAAACCTCTTAACCCTTTTGCGCTCTGCTGGCCATACGCTATTCTCAGTCAGCTCTGAATATTTACCGCATTAGACGTCCTCACAGCTCGGATGGCCAGCCTGACTGGCCTCTTACGTTACTGTTGTCAGCTCTGGCGCCATCTTCACCGTGAGTCGTCAACAGCTCTGAATTTATTTTTCACTACAATCTGAAATGTTGTTAGTGGGTATTTATTTTTGTTTGATAAAATCATGGGCTTTTAGTAACTCTTTTATTTTGCCATACAAAAAAAGTAGATATATTATATTGTTATTGGTGAGTTTTTGGTTTAGCTGTAAATATACAGTTATAATATATTGTAATGAATAAAATAAACCATTGTATACAACTTATCTAACAATATTTTTTGGTAATTTAAAGTAAAACAAAATCAAGTACTTTTTTAAAACTTTTTAATTGCATAATAAAGTAGATAATATACTGTACTTGTATTAATTTTTTAATTACAATTACGTTTTAATTATGTTTACTGAATGAACATTTTTGTAGCATAGTCCCATATGAAGCTCAGGATGGTTGATTTATTTCTTGTTTCACAATATCATGGGCTTTTTAGTAACTCTTTTATTTTTCCATACAAAAAAAGTAGCTATATTGTTATTGGTGAGTTTTTGGTTTAGCTGTAAATACAAAGTTATAATATATTTTTATGAAAAAATAAACCACTGTATACAACTTATCTAACAACATTTTTGGTAATTTAAAATAAAACTAAATCAAGTACTTGTTAAAAAAACACTTAAAAGCAATAATAAACTAATTAACTTTTGTTCTATTAAATTACTTAAAAATTAAAAAAAAAAAAAACACTAGGCTGGACCACCGCAACGAAAAACTAAACTGCTGGTAAGGATATAATGTAACGAATATCGCTACGTTTAGATACAACACAGACTAGAAAAAAAGCGGGAATTAATTAGTTTAAGATTTGGACTCTGGATTTCAGCACAATCCAGACAAAATAAAACTACTAAAAGTAAACTAATGCAAATCATTTGTGTGGCCAGTCCTACTGGCCATCCGGGCGTTCGAGGGATTTTACCTTGTCCAGTACTGCTGGCCATCCGAGCTGAGAGGAACGTAACTTGCAAAAACAATTCAGACTTGATAAAGAAGTGGCTGGGGCCATCTGAGCCCAGAGGACTTTTATTAAAAATCCTACCAGAGTGCAAATTGTTAAATCAATCTTAAACAGTAGTTATTATACAGTCTTATACATTAAATATATATATAGCTTGTACTTTTTTCCCACCGCCAAAACTTTCTAGACCTAATTATTGTTAATATTGAGTGATTATTAGGTTAAGTTAAATTTGAAATAATCATAAACTGTCTTGAATATTTTCCTCATTGATAAAGATATTATCACTTTATTAAGATAAAGGGTTAACAAGAAACCAACACATATTTGATACATTTTTACTAAACTAAATCAATTAATTTCTTCTCAAGGAATACACACATAAATTTACAGCTTGTGCATAGTAAATCTTTATTACGGTGTACTTTGTATAACATAAATTTTAAAGTCTTTAGTTGCTTTTCAAATTTTTCTGCTCAATCATTTTATAAAAGGTTCAAAATCTCTTTTGTCTCTTATCTAGTTCAGCAGTAGGGTCAATAAGATCAACTTGTGGCAACTATCAGTGATCTTACTTACACGTTTTCTTATCTGAATGTGCACAATTAATTTAACTTTGGTTTTTCATTGTATTATTTATACATTTTACCATATCGAAGATATTTTAAACATTCCTTTCTATTTTCTTACCAAATTTACTAAATAAATGAATATTAATAATATATAGTTGACCATGAAACATATTAACAAATCACTTGTTCTTTAAAATGTATATAAATTGCAATTTTCAAAATCCAGACTATTGTCTTGCATTGTTTAAATTAGACAGTTTTCCGTAAAAAAATTCACATCCGTACTACTTTCGCTTCCAAAGTGACTACATCGTTTTGGCAGGATTATATGCCAAAATAATCCACAAAGCTTTAAGAAACAAGTTTTTTTTTTAATATTAAATTTTTGGTTTTACACTAAGACAGATCAAATCTGAACTCAGAAGTAAAACAAGCGTCAGAAAAAACATGCACGTACTAAGGATGGGATGACCGAATGAGAAATATTAAATTATTGACCGAGCGTAAGCGAGGTCTCCGTTTTAACTCGACCGTTCGGCATTTCGTCTGTGTGTCTGTATGTCTGTGTGTCTGTCTCACGATTATGGCCAAACGCCTTGACCGAATTTGATGATTTTTTGCATGAATGTTCCTTATTCCTAGGCCAAGCCATGTATATATAAGGTTGTTTCCTTTTTTCATTTTTAACCCCTTAAATAAAATAAAAATGGCGGCCGCACCGTTTCTCTCAGTGTAAGCTTTTTTCCAAAACCAATTTGTGGCTTAACCGTAAGTCGAATTTAAAAACTAATAACATATTGCTAATAGCAAAAATTTTAAACAAAATTGTATTCTTGATTTTTTTCCGTATCTCTAACGGTAAGCTCACAAAATGGCCGTAAATCGTCCAAGTTTTTGTATTTCAACCATGTTTTTATACGTTTATTCTAAACCAATTCAAAAGTGTTCCATAGCTTTTTTGTAGATAAAGGTTCAAAGAATTCATATATGCCAGTAAAAACATGATTAAAGTAAAATTAACAAAGTTATAAGATCAAGAAACATTTATTAGTTATTAGCATGTTCAGTAACAAAAGGAAAAAGTTCAACTTTAGGCCTACATAAAAAGTAGTAAAAATTATTTAAATTTTTTTAATAAATGTAAAAACGTTTCGTAATTTAGTTCTAAATAGAATTATATAAAAATATTTATCAATTTCAAATTTCTTATTTTGAAAACACCAGTTTTTATGTTCCTACTACCATAGATCATGAATAATAAATAGATCTTGCATCCATACGGGGGCTTTGTGCCGGAAAAAAGGTTGTCGCAAAAATAGTACATGATCGCACCGCGAGGTAGCGCTAGGAAGAAAGCATCGGCACCATTGGTTTTTCAAACAGCTTCCTTAGTTTCCCCAATAGATAGCGCCAAAGAAGTCGAATTTCCAGTGGAACAAAATATTGCATTGGATCGGAGTTCTATTAGGTTATCCAAATACAATGCTACTACAAGACTGCTAATAAAACTAGGCCTGTTTTGAATAGTAATTTAGGAATATACCTTTGCAAAAAATGGCATATAATAATAAGAAAGTGTAGGGGATAAGAAAGTGTAGAGAATAAATCAAAGAATTAAACTGAATACTTGTAAATTTAAAAGTATTTGACTTAGCTTTACTTGAATTACAAAATGAGATGAAACAATTGAAACTGCTCGGCGATAAAGGACATACAAAAAATGACCGTTGGACACCATGGGAAGTGTACATGGGTACATGGGTTGAGAATAAAGTTGAGATCACTATCATGACGTTTTAACATCGTTTGTTTTCATTATTTCTAATATTGGAATATGATATGGAAGTTATGAAACTGTAAATACATTGTTAAGTTTTAGTTATTTAAGTATGTAAATATTTAATGATATGATTTCCCTCTATAACTTGATATTTTTAGCTATCTTACGCATTATTAACCTAAATAAAACACAATGCCTCTAAAAGAAAATCTTTAGCAATTAAATCTCAAGAAAAGGAAAAAAAAACGAGAACTAGAAATCCCGGAATCGCGGGAATTGTAAAATAATGTTTCGCTGACTAAACCTTGTGCTTACTTCCTTACTGGCACACTATTTTTAACCTAAGCTCAAAACCACATTTGTTATTTTAACGAGCGAGGTCTACTGTTCACAGAACTACTAGTTTACTTTCATTCAAACATGCGATTTCTTGAAGCCACTAAATTATTTGTCAATATATAACATATATTATCAAATGAATAACCAGGCTAGCGATCTTACATCAAGTACTGTACAGTACTACCATGCATGCTGCTAGTTCTGTTACCATGACAACCCAGTGTTTTTCCGTCCCATGTAGCACGATAGATTGGCTACAACTCTAATCCATTGTATGGAAAGTATATTATATTGAGAACCGACTTTATAGTATTTAACAGATTTTGACCCATTTTGTAATTAGAAGATACAAGCTGTGGTATGTCCAGGTAAGTCCTAGGGTGACACCAATTTGAATTTTGACTTTTTCTATTTTGGAAAATAGATGTATGACAAAATCGCTCTTTTTACTAAGAGTAACATATCTGTAAGCCATTATTGTAATCTCCCAGTTTTGTTACAAAAATGTTTTAAATTAGAGAACAAGGCATCCAATAGCAAGTTTGACAATACTTTATCTAGGAACACTATCAGGTATAGCCATGGACTATAGGAGGGCTCAGAAATATAGCGGTGTAAGTCAAAAAAGCTAATTTTTCAGTATTCATGGTTTTGCGTTTGACTCTACAGAAAAATCAGTGAAGCTTGGAGAGTTACTTTGTTTAAGGTTTTCAATAGGTAATTTATCTTATAAAGTATAAACTTTGCTTAATTTTAATATTTTTGTTACAAAAACTATGTTTTTTGGAGGTAATACTGACGTACACCACTATGATTGTATAAAAGCGACTTACACCATGGAGAGTTGAGGTATTAAAATAAAACATAGGTTTGCAAAAAATACTTGTGTTTAATGATTCACTAGATTAAATTAAGTTCACAAAAGTAGATTAAAAAGATAATAGTATTGTTTGTTTTGATTAATTTTTTCCAGTTTCTGATTCACTTTCTCCATCGTCATAATCTTCAATTGGGCCGATGTATTCCACGACATTGTTGTTATTGATGTTTCGGAAGAACGCATGATGTACTGGAGGGATGTCCTTTAATAAGAATAGCTTGTCCCTTTTCTTTAGAGCAGACATTACTCTAGGTCCATTGTACAATTTGTCTTGCTTAATGAGTGCAAGGCTTTGAGGACGTCCTTGTTTTGTACGTTTCAAATCTATCTCATCAAAGGGAGTTTCTTCATTAAGAGTGTATTCATATTGGATGGAGTACTCCTTTTCTTTATTAAAACGTAACCGTTGGATTTTAATCCAGCTGACTTTCTCTCCATTTATATATTGTTTTCGTTTTGTTGCTGCTTTTTGTAAGTTTTCAGTTTTTAGAAAGTCATCACTAAACATTCTTACTAATAAGAATTTATTAGTTTTTCTAGCAGTTACGATTATTCTGTACCAGTCATCTGGCGAGTAGATTATCTGGTTTCGTGCAGCATGTTCGATGTTTCCAAAGTCTGCGACATTGGGTAAATAGGAGTGTCCTGACACCATGAACTTTAGGTCAATGGTCTCTATGTCATTAATTTCTTGTGTGATTTTCATCAAACTTAAAGCCACTTTTATGTTGCGGTTCTGTCCGCCACACGAGTCACTATAAATAATTATGTGTTTAGAAGGGTTTTGATTTAAATGCTTAGTAAGGCAGGCAGATATCTCTTGAGATCCCCTGCTTGCAAGTGTCAGACGTACATGTACCCAAGTTTTTTCTCTATATCGTGTACTCCTAAGTTGTAACAATACATATTTCTACGGTAGTATGCTTCTGAAACTGTTAATTTTGGGAACGGAAGGACTTTCTGCAAATCAATAGTCAATGTGAAAACATTTTCATTTTCTTTGGCTAGAGTGGTGTCTGTTTTTAGGTTATCACAAGCTTTTTCTGCCTTAGCCAAATGAAGGGCATGATCTCTTTTCAATATTTGTTTTGATTTTGAATTTTGCTCCAAATCAAACTTTAGCTTGTATTCATCGCATCTTTTACATGTGTCTTTCCGAGGCGCGTGAAAGTGTAAGTTAAATTTATTTTTGAAAACATATCTGTAGTACCGGTAATAATCTTTAACAGGGTCTACTTTATTTTCTTGGCACCACTCTGTATAAAGCTTATATATACATCTTTGAAAGGAATCATAATGCTGTAAGTCAACTGAGAAGTGAATCATAATGGTGTAAGTCAAGTTGCTTCATTATGTTTCCAAAGACATTTACAATTTAGTTGAGTACCCAAAGTAGGTGCTGCTATCTAGTGGCTAAAAATGTAAGTTAGACTTACACCACTATGTTCAGTGAAAGATTAGTCATTTTAGAGGCCATACATGTGTAATTTACTTACACCACTATGTTTAGAGTCAATATGCATTGTATGTGCCATTGTGGTAAACACTCAGTTCCAATACATAACCATGCTTATTATTGCCTAAACACTTTTGTCTGCTTGAAGTGCTTGGATTCGTTTTACTCAAACTACAGGCTCCCTGATTTATGGTAGATGTAATTCAGCTTAGGAAAAATATCACTAAAAAGAAAATTATTAATCTTTGTAAAGCTTTGAATTTAGTGCTTCAGCTCTAAAACTATATTGTAGATAAGTTCAGACTCAATGCAGCCCAAAAATGTAACATTTAACATTTTTGTCAAGACCTGCATTGAGGTCCAATAGCACCTCCATTTATCTTTTCAATACTGAGAATAGTCAGTATCATGATATTTCCACGGTACTGCCGAAAAATAGTGTTATTAATTCGAAACACGTTCTCTCATTTTCCTTGCACTAAAATTCACGTTATTATGACTCCTCACTAATTTATGCCGATTTTGCCCCAACTAGCAAAATTAAAACTTTAGCTAGGGATGGCAAGCATATGACATATACCTTGTGAATGGGTTTAACCCTTTCCACTCCAATTACTGGGGACCTAGTGTTGCTATCAGCTCCATTTAATTTTGAGCGAATATTGCACTTTAATTTGTTTACTCAAAAGAAAAAAGTATTTCTGCCAGTTCTAAAAGGCTGATTTTTATTTGTAGTTTCTTCTGTGATAAAGTATAGAGTGTTATGAAATAAAACATATTTTTATTTTTTATTTTCATTTACTGAAAAAAATAGAAATTCTTAACAAAAAACCGGAAAAAACAAGAATTTTGGACAAATTTTCAATGGGAAGACCTATATTTGTTGCTTGTATTTTGTTGTCTATATCCTCACAAACAAAATTAAGTGGTTTAAAAATGTTTTAGACACAATAACACATTATACAAAAATTATAATTGAAAAACAAGGTTTTTTGTAAAAAAATAGTTTTTATGAAAAAATTAGTTTTGACACCAACTTGTACAAAATTGCCTCAACTATTTATTTTATTGCTTAGCAACAGCATTACATAGGTCAAAACTAGTAAGAAAAGCTTTTTTCAAAACTTATTGGTAATATTGGAATCACTCGGGTTCGAAACAAAAGTTCCGTCGCCACTCCCGTCATTTTGTAACAAACTGCCGCCGTCTTCGTTCATTTTATTTCACAACAATCATTATTGTAAAAAGAACAATATTAAAAAATAAACTGTGAAATTACACGATAACCTAGTAAAACAAAACTAAACACCGCATAAGCTCACTAAAACACTGCGTAGTAAGTAGGAACCAAACAACGGCGAGTGCAGACAGCTGTTTACGGTAGGCCAAAGACGGCGAACATTACATTTTCTAAGATTCATTTACCAAAGAAACTGAACTAAAATGGTTCTAAAAAAATTCATAAGATTGCAGCACATATTAAACTTCAACAATAGCGGTTATCAAAGTAACTACGTCCGTTCAAATGCAATCAAAGAACTTTGGCATAGCGAGTTCGGGACTCGCACGACATAGGGGTTTGTGCGGATTATTAGGGTGAGGGGCTGCCCCGACACTCGAGTGGAAAGGGTTAATGGTTACATTTTGTTTGTTTGTTACTTCGTATTTTTACTTTGTGCCAGTTAGACTAATGAAGATAGGAGAGCCGAGTACAGAGGAAGTAAACCAAATTCCAGTAAATATGTTTGAACCTAAGCAAATGCGTAATTTAATTTCATAAAACATTATAATGCAAAGTTAAATTTGTGACTCAGATTAATGAAAAGTATAAAACATTTAAAAACACTTTTATAAAATTTATTTTGTACACCAGTAGATTTTCCCCGAAATGTAGTGTATGGTAGGGTCAAACAATAACAATAACAACACTATTATGGAGGAAGCCGTATGGTATTAATTGTGTTTCAGCTATTTTAGAATCATTAATGTTGTGCCAAACAATGTAAGTTATTAGTCTGTCATTGTATAAAATGAAAGTATTAAAGTACAGACCTCGTTCGAACAAAAGGGCTGACACCGAGGATGATTAACATAAAAACGTTCAATTCTCCATTGTATCCTAACTTCTTAAGCCGCTGCTCGAGTAACAAACCTTGCTAATGTGGACAGGGTTCTGACTGCAGAACGAGTTGAGCTTGAGCAGCTCACTCTGAGATGCCTTAAATCAGTTTTAACAGCTTCTTGGAGCTTCTCATGAGCCAAAACATCGTGACATAGTCACATGAAAATGTGTTCACACTAATTGACATTTATCAGTCACATGCCGTTTTATGGGACCCAAACTTGTGATCCACTGATCGAAAATATGAAAGCGGATTTTTGGCAAAATGTGTGTGCAACAATCGGGCGGTCCATGGATGAATGTAAAAAAAAACTTTGTTGGGATTATACCTGAGATAAAAGAAGAGAGGAGGCGTTGCACTATTTGATTTATTAACTTTTTGCTATTAAACTTACTTTATTTAAAAAATTTGGAAAACGGTTGACCCTAAAGGCCATCCATGTAACTTCCCGCTAAGTTTAATTACAACAAACACTATTTTTGGAAATTTTGAACTGCCATAACTTTTGAATGAATCAACCGATTTTTATGCGATTTGCGGCAATCGATGCAGTTTTTTAAGTCCATTGAAAGAATCAACAACAAAAATTTTTCAGATGAAAAGTTTTGGAGAAATTCAGGAAAACACTTTTTTTGATTTTCTTTCGTTCACGATATATTGCGAATGAATCAACCGATTTTTATGTGATTTGCGGCAATCGATGCAGTTTTTCGAGTCCATTGACCTCAAAACGTCGAGATCTGATGAATACTCGATTTTCGAAAAGCGGGGTGAAACCAATAACTTCCCGATTTTAGAAAATTTTCAAAAAAATAACTATAGGCAACAAAATAATAACAAATTATAAACCCACCTAACAATCATTTTATTTGAAGATATGTATGTTTGAGTTGGGCATTATGGTAGCTGTACCTCTTGCAACCATCATAGCATGCAGTGAGTTTTGTTGATCATAGTAATAAAGTGTAGGCCTACAGTAACATACTTTTGATTTAGATAGACTTATATATTTATTTTGTATGTTATTGGTGCCATGTTCTTAACCTAATTAAGGTAAACATGTACGTGTACGTTTTACTTTCAAGTGATTCTATCTATTAAATGATTTGGTAAATTCAGTTCTAAGTTTGGAGGAAAGCGTACCCTTATGCTTAATACGATAACTTCAAATAAGTATTTTAATTGAAAGCCAAAACTACTCTGATTATTTTTTTAAATTACTGGTTTTTATCAAGAATCGCCCTGTAATAGACTGCCAAAACTCACTGTCAACAATCAAACATTTATATCATCCAGTGTTACCGCCATTATGTCCAAAACTTTTTATGTTTCTTGGTTGGTACCATCAGTGGTGAGGCGTCTACAAGAGTGGGTTTCTTACCCGTAGCATGCTACACCTGTTTCGATAAAAGATGCACACCCAACAACATTATTTTTTTTACCGAAGAAAGGATTATTTGCGTCAATATTAAGTCCACTTAAAAACGTTTAGATCTATGTAAACATCATAAATCTTAATAAACTGCTACCGTAGGCTACACGAAAGGATTTGTAAATCTTCTTTATTACATTTTTTAATTTTTATATGGCCTATAGGGGTGGCATAACCTCTTTGACCTCTTGATGTACCACCGTTGTACACAATTTTATGTAATAACTTTTCTAAATTTCATAAAATCTAAAATTATGTCCTATATTTAATTTATCATTTATGTTATAGTTAACCGGAAAGTTTTAAAATTTGTGTTCACAGTTCATTCATTTGGTATTTCTCATTAAATGAATCAGAGATTCAGCATATTTAATTCATGATTTTAAACAAAACATGGTGAATCGAATGATATGAAATAGCTTACATAGCCATGTACAATATATCGTTCTTACGAGGTTATCAATAATTCTACTTGTGCTGGTATCAGGATCACATTTGCTGAATGAGCACAAGACACTACATAAATAGCAATGGAAAACTTGAGATCATCACTTGGCTGCTAGAGTTTCAGCCATCATCATGTGGGTGTCTGTGGTGCTATGTATTTTTGGTAAGTGTATTATAATCACTTAATTTGTATTATGGATGAGCAAAATAACAATAAAGTATATCTTCTTTAAACTTTTACTTTTTTTTAAATACCTTAACAATAATGTTCATTGAATAAAATTAAAGTCCATCATATTATTGTGAATTCGGTTCAATGATAACAAGCAATTTCAATGTTTGCTGTTGGTATTAAATACCTATGTCTAGGTAAATGGGCGCAAAAAGAAACACACTTGTTTATTGGAAGGTTATTTCCTAGTCATTCAAAATATAATAAATATTTTATAAAATATTTGTGCAGAAAAGTCTGTTAAATATTTTTACTGGTTATTTAGTTGGGAGAGGGTACAAAAATTAAAATGTTAGTTTTAGAAATAAATCATTAGGAAGTAGACATTATCAACCAAGACACCTGAGGCCATAACTTAGAACATTTTCATTACTTAGCTTAAAATTAAGATTTTTAATGAAATTTATTATTTATTTCTAAACATAACAGAGGGATTTCCATAATTTTGTTAAAAGTAATAATTTAACAATGTTGTTAATGCAATTTACAATTTCTAAACATTAGGGACCTGGAATTAACCTAAACATTAACCTTACCTTAGAATCATTATTTAGCCAAAGAAAAATTATACATGGTTTTATTGCTGGAAAATTTTTGCTATTTAGCTGAAAGTAAAAACAAAAATATTCACAAGTTTGTTTATGGTTTCTAAACATTACAATCATTGATGATTTTGTTTACGATTTAATGTTTAATATATGTCAATGAAACTCAAATTAATTTCTTTGGTTACAATACCTTTGTGAATATGAATGGCATTAAGGTAGATTTTGTATTAGTAAATAGATGTCTTGTTCTAATAAATATTACCACAAACTGTAAAAAAGCAAAGACCCCTTCCCAGAATTGCAATCAGGGTCCGCGGCCTATGGTATCAATAATGGTAATTAATACTGTTATTAGAGAAGACAAAAATGTATGAAATTCTTATTTTGTAAGTATAACTATGTATTTCAAGTGCTGATGTTTCTAAAATATACAATTTAGAAACAACTCAAAGAAGCAAAAACTTTTGCACAGACGTTTAAATCATTTATTTCTACTGATTCCTAAAAATTAATTATCAATTCGCCACTATGTTGTTGTTAATTATTGCAGAATCATTGCTGTTGGTATTTTCTCATGAAATCATGTGCCAAAAGAAACAGAATTTTACCAATTAAAATTCTGTGTCACATTCTTGTTCAAAATGTTGTTTAAACTCATTAAACATTACAGTATTTATACCGAGTGATTTCCTCTCTCTTCTTTTCAAGGAGTACAGTTTTATTCTATTAATTTCACCGTATTACATATGTAGTCGTACTCCGTTACTTATGTATGTATATATTATTTTTGCTTGTTGTTAGTGTTCATTTTTTTTAAATTAATCACAAATATTTTTGATTTTAGTTGCTGCTGTCAGCGCAGAGCATGGTAAGTAATTTGACAAATTATTCTAAGAAAACTGAGATATAAGCAAGTTTGATACTAAATAACCTATACAATTAAATAATTGCTATTGGTAGTTCTGTGAAGAGACACTATTAGTTAAGAGCATTTTATAGATTTTTGTCGCTACTGCATTTACGGTTTATGGAAAAGAAGAATAGTTTTATATAATTATTTTATTTTGTTTTAACATATCAGCGCTTCAAACATCATAAGAATGGATGTATGTATTAATTGATAATGATTTTCTGAGATTTTTGTTAATAAACAATCGTCTTCCTCCAATATAAATTTTAAATGTTTTTGAATTTTGATATTATTTCAGATATTTTAATTGGATCTTTTTTTTAAAATAAATTTCTTATAAATAAATCCGAAACCAACCCCTGCAGTTCTAAACAGAAACCTTCTTCATGGTTGGGGCTGGAGGGCTGCCATACCATATAACCACCATGAGCGGTGGTTGTAGAGTTGATATCAATATATAATTGTCATGTTGCAATAAAATATCTATTCTATCATTAGCCAAACATCTATTCTATCATTGAGCCTAAATATAAATGGATCATTTATTATCTGGATGTAATCACCATATGTGACGTGGAAAACTAAAAGTGACCATTTGTAGGAAACAAAATTTTGCGTGGCCATTTTTGGACCTTTGTTTATTTTTGCAATAAATGTCTTATTTTATCTGAAATTGTATTTTCCCTCATGAATAAGTAGCCTCAGAATGTGGCTCTTACTGCTTTCTAGTGGCATTTTAGGGAATTAAAACGAGTTCTGGAAGAATTATATTAAAGACCACTAAAGAATACTGTTGCGTGGCGGCCAATAGGATGGGCGCGCAGCGTTGCCATATCTACTAGTCTCGAACACTCCCGGTATTTACCACTCGAGGCTTGAGCGCACAGTTTAAAGAATTATAAATGTGTTGAGTTAGCCGCGTTCAGTTAGAAGCATGGGAAGAACGTGACAACGTCGCACTAAGGGGATTGGAGCGTTCAAGGTCTGGTCTTTACTGTAAGAACATTGTCTGCACTGATTTACCCATACCCAACATTTGGTACCTTTTCAGTTGTTAGACAACCAGAGCTAAACAATCCCCGACAAATGGTCCCTTTTCATTGACAATAGTTTTTAGGTCTAATTTTAATTCAAACAATAATAAACTGTTTTAAAAATCGAGTAAAAAAACATTGAAATACAGTCCCAGCATGTTTATTTACCATGCTTAGTTCTTTTGATTAATTAATTATTCTATTTAAAATCTGTCAGTATTTTTATCATATGTTTTTTTTTACGGTAAAACATTGTTTCTATGCTGTGAAAAAATAATGGCTGCAGGTGTGGAACTACTCTTTATCATAAAATATTTTCAAATCAATCAATATGATTCAAGTTCTCTTTTTTGTACAAGACACATTATTTTAAATCTATTAAATGGTTCATCGTGTCCCACAACCTTTTCCTTTGGGGTAACTAATTTTATTTTTATTTCACAATTATTATACATATTACGTTTATTTATTATTTTTGGGTAAATTTTTAAATCATTTTAAGTTTTGTTGGTTTTGGATGGTAAAATATTAAAAGATAAATAAATATATTTTTTAACGTTAGTAAGGAAAATTACATAATATTTAATTAAAATAAGTATATGGAAAACAATAATATTACATATTAATTTATTTCAACAAAACCTGTATGGCTAAGTATAATAATTAAAATAATAAATCCAAAACGGTGACTTTTTTATTTCAGGGTGGAAAAGTGGAACGGATTACCAGTATAACTTGAAAAGTCGTACATTAACAGCCCTGCATCAAGTTGCAAACCAATACACAGGAGTTTTCTACAAAGCAAATGTTCATGTTCAGTTAAAATCACAAAGCCTTTTGAATATTCAGGTAATATTTACGTATAACTTTATTTAGTGCATTAGTTTGTGCCAATTTTATGTTAAAGGTAATGCTTGTATTTATAATGACTTATTTTTAGAAATAATAAAATAAAAAATTGAGGAAATATCTAATCTGATGAAGGAGCAATAATAATGAGATATTATAGTTTTCAAAAACGAGGAAAGTAATTTAAAAAAATATTCCTTTTTTAGGTGAAGAATCCTCAGTATGCGGATCTGCATGCTAATCTTACACAGGGATGGGCCACACCTGTTTCTGAAAGTCAGATAAGCTATCAATCTCTGCCTTTGAGTGCACCAGCTTTTGAACTCAACATGAAGAACAGTGCTGTAGGTTTTATTTTTAGTAATAGTTATTAAAACGTTCCAATAGTAAATTTTTAACGTTTTAGGTGCAAAAAGTGATAAACTTTTTTGAACAGGGTGGACTAATTTACAAAATTGTACTCAACTTAAAATCCAGCTAAACAATTTTTCTTTATTTTTCATACAATAATAAATAATAACGATTATAAAAATAATTTCAATAAAAGTAAATTCTATAGACACTCGTTACAAAATTCAGGATTAAAAATGAATTGTTTTCATTTCATTGCATGTGTCCTTTAAACATTTATTCAAAAAACGTAATCCCAACTGAATTAGGAATAATTAATTTACTGCATTTGTTAGAAATATGATATGGAATATTATTTTACTCGCCATTATATCCAGTTATCATGGTAAGTTTTATACCTTTGTAATATTTGAAAAGTATTGACTTAGAGCACAGTCATTTTTCGGAAATGCAAGATGTACTTGCCTGCGGCAAACTACATTCTCTTTTCTTTAATATATTCTAGCGAGAACACAGTCTACAAGCAGGATTGGTGTGGTTTCGAATGCAGCTATTGGTATATGGGTTTTTCTATATACTATCCCACTCTCTGTCCTTCATTACTGTAGCAGAATGGTAAAAAGTGAACATTTTAAAGAAAAACAGGAAAAATAATAAAACATTTTGCTTTGCTGGCGTCACTACTTTCATTCATTTTGTGCACTATTTCCTGGGTAAAAGGGTTAACTAATCATGTGACTGTACACTAGGTGTTTAGATGCTATGTTGTGGTAAAATAAGATTAAATTATGATAATATGAGTTATATTTGTTGTTCTAACTCGGAGTGGTCGCCATTTATTCTTATTCCATATTTTATTAGTTAAATTGTTGTGTTTATTATGTGTTGATTTGGCATATAGCTCCCCAATTATAAAAGTTTTAAAAGAGGTGAAAGAACAACAAGATTATACTTACGGTACTCAGTGCACCTGTAAAGACTGAAAATACATTAATGCGATAGTACACTGTGTAGGCAAGTTAATTACTGCTTTGTAAATAAAAACAGCCATTAAATGTTTATTGATATGAAATGTCTATCAAAATAAAACAGTATGACGTTACAGGTACTAATTTATTGTTTTAACATTTATTCCAGATTAAAAGTATGGTGGTCAATAAAAATATCCCTACCTGGGAATTAAACTTTTATAAAAGTATTGCCAGCCAACTGCAATTAGACACCGAAGCTGAGAACTTACAGAAATCTAGAATCAACAACCTTCCCGAGAAGAATAGTGCTAATGGAATCTACAAAACCATGGAGGTAATAATATAGAAATTAATTGAATACACAATACTTGTGTAATCCACATAAATAACATAAACCTTAACTTGTGAATTATCGTTTAAAGGATTCAGTGGCTGGAGAATGCGAGACAATCTACACCATTTCTCCTCTGCAAGATGCTGTTTATCTGAGCCAACCACAACTTGCGCCTCAAGCTCATTTACGTGGACAAGGAGAACTGATTGAAATCGTTAAAACCAGGAACTTTAGTAATTGTGATATTCGAGCTGCTTATCATTTTGGCATCAGTGGATCGACCAACTGGGAACCTGCCAGTAATCAGATGGGCAATTTACTAGCGGTGAGTTGAATAAAGTGTTTTATAATGCCAGTACAATAATTGTTACAACTATATTTAATTGTCATAATATAGATGTTTACTATATTGCTGTGCAATTTTTTTTACTTTCAAAACTACTACGTTTGCACAAACAGGAATTGAAATTGACAGAAGTAAATCAAACTTTTTAGGATATAATTAATATAATTCAATTCATATTTATTATATTGCCCCTGTTAAAGATGGTTTTATGTTAGATATTAGTTTTGTATATTAGTGTCTGATTAAATGATTTTTTTTTGTTTCCAGCGCACTTCCATAAGCAGAGTGGTTCTCTCTGGTAACCTGCAACGTTATACTGTTCAGTCTTCTGTAACAACAAGCAAAGCTATTGTTAGTCCCTTTATCCACAATAACCAGAAAGGCATGGTAGTCAGTCGAATGAATTTGACTTTGTCTGCTGTAAACCCTGCTAGTGGATCTCCTCAAGCACCTTCAAACCCACAGAAAATTAATAATTTAGTATATGAATACAATCCGGCATCACCAGATAAAAATTCAAACCAACAAAGGAATGGCCATTTAACCGCTGCAGATGATAACGACTCCAGTTCCAGCTCTAGTTCTAGCTCTGATTCCAGCTCAAGCTCAAGCTCTAGTTCCAACTCCAATTCAACCAGTGATTCTTCAAGCAGCTCTTCCAGCTCAGAAGAAAATAACAATAATAACAACAATAACAATAATAAAAATAAACCATCTCAAAGTTCACGTCAAAAACGGTCCGTCAGTCAGTCTCACCCAAAACTAAATGTTATAAAAGCAACAATCAGAAGGCCAAGCAATCAAAATAAAGATAATGATGATAGCAGCAGCAGCAGCAGTAGCAGTAGTAATAACAGCACTGGCAGCAGCAGCAGCAGCAGCAGCAGTAGCAGTAGTAGCAGCAGCAGCAGCAGTAGTAGCAGCAGTAATAGCAGTGAAAGCGGTAGCAGCAGTAGCGAAGAAAATTTACATCAGAAAAGAATAGCATTATCGTTAAACAAGAATCATAAAAACAGTTTAGATTCTTCTTCTAATCCTAATTCAAGTTCCAGCTCTAGCTCTAGCTCAAGCTCAAGTTCCAGCTCCAGTTCTAGTTCTAGTTCAAGCTCTGCCTCCAGCGACTCTTCCAGTTCGTCTTCCTCTTCAGCTGGCAGTAGCGAAGAAAAAACTTGGCAACCAAAACCCAAGTTAAACGAAGCTCCTAAAATTCCATTCCTTGAAGTTTTTGTAGCCAATCAGGGACATTCTATCCAGGCCAATAACGATCTTCATGCTGTTGTTGAAAAGTTAGCTTCAGCAATTGGAGCCGAACTACTACAAACACCCAGTGCTATTCCAGGCCAAAATACTCTTACTAAATTTTCATTAATGGCTCGTGTGCTTCGCACTATGAATGCTCAACAACTACAAAAACTTACTAGCCACCTCTATGCAAGAAGTTCATCAAAGGCTTCTTCTAGCGAATCCAAGAAATATCAAGCTTGGTAAGTTTAAGATAATTTAAATCATAGTTTAAAATTGTATTTTCCATTGGGCGCTAACAAATATTTCATGAAAAGTTATATTTATAGTTTTTCGGCTGCTTCAAAAGTTGAATTGTCTTAAAGTTTTATAGTACATCTTTTAATGCACTTACAGTAGAGTCCCACTATTCCGAACAGAGTTCAGAAAAAAATACAGATTTTTTAAACATAAAAACAGGAGAAATTAAAAAGACGTTCGTGAAAAAAACGTACATTTATTGTTATACAAATAAGTTAAATAGAGACAGACATAGAGCCAGAGCCTAAGCTTGATGAAAACGCCTGAGACCAAATTGGAATGAAAGCGGGTTTTGTTTCCTTCACGTTTTCCATCAGTTTTGTGGGAAGGAAGCTATGGCAACAAGCATCTGGTGAAAAAGATACCGGGTCCGATAGAAAGAAAGAAGGATTACATACAACAACTAGGCTGTAGTAGTGTTGTTGCCACCTGCCAGTTGCGTTCATCCGTTTTCGTTATCTCGAATGAATTTGATTTTTTTTTCTCGATTTGTTTTCAAGACGGTGAGGTACTAACAGACAGACTACGGGATGACAATACGGACAGTTCGAACAACCTCTATCCCTTTCCTTCCATTTTTAGAAGAAAACAGTATCGTAACGCAACTGTGTTCGGTCCCAATTAGTTCGGAATAACGGGACTCTAAAATATACTTATTTTTAAGCCATTTTCAATATTTTTCAATGATTTAACTGGAGTAAAGTAAAGACATTAAGCAATAATAAAGCAGTCTTTTAGAGCTCAGAGAATAATAATTAGACTCCTTAGATATGAGAAAGTCCATTGTAATATGGTTGAAACATTGGAAATAGCCAAGAAAGTATTGTATAAAAACATAATTTCAGATGTGTTTTCTTCTATAACCAACCCAATAGTGGTGATTCTGGTTGGAGCATGCCAGACTGAATTCCAACTTATAAAACTTTTGAATATGAATTTAATTTAAATTTTAGGTCTGCATATCGTGACGCTGTAGCTCTAGCTGGTACAGGACCTGCACTGTTGGCTCTTAAAGACATGATTCACAGCAATAAGGTCTCTGATGAAGAAGCTGCTCAGTTAATTTCTGTTCTTCCAAACGCTGCTCGTTATCCCAATCTGGATTATATGAATGCGTTTTATGTAAGTTTAATATTCAGTGTGTTTAAAAAAGTATGGAAACGACTTAATTTTTCAAGAATGGCTATAAAATTGCATTCCTTGAAGTTTTTGTAGCCAATCAGGCACATTCTATCCAGGCCCAATAGTCAATTGTAATGTTATTTTTACATATTCTAGTAAGTGAATTTTTAATTTAGTTTGTAAGAATTGAGTTAAAGTAATTAGTGTTCAGTAATTAGTGTGTCTAATTCAAAATTTCTTTTAAGGATTTCAAATTAACCTATTAGAATGTGTAAAAAAGTTGAGAAAAATCATGTTTTGTAAATTGTTGAACATTCTATATATCATACTAAACTTGTGTACCTCCATGTAGCTAGCTCAGGTTAAGGGCTTTAAATGAAAGATCAACCATTTTTCTATCTAAACCAATTTTTGAAATATTAAGCCGTTTCCTTATCTTTACATATACTACTGTATAATATATGTATATATCATTAAATAACATGTTTACAAAAACAAAAATAGTTTTAAAATTAATCTTAACAAGTAAAATTAAATGTTTTACAGTAAATTACCAAGTTAATGTTTTTGTTTAGGCTCTAGCTACAAGTGACTCTGTAGTACATCAGAAGAATTTTGTCAACACCTCCTCAATTCTGGCCTTCTCAGAATTAGCACGTCGAGTTCTTGTAAACAATGAAACTGCTCATAACAGATACCCTGTCCATGCTTTTGGAAGAGTAGCACCTAAGAAAAATGCCATTCTTGTAACAGAATATATTCCAAAGATTGCTCAGATGCTCAGAGACGCTGTATCCAAAGCTGATAGCAAAAAAATTCAAGTCTATACATTGGCTTTAGGTAATTTAGCCCATCCTAGAATCCTTAGTGTTCTTGAGCCTTACTTAGAAGGAAAACATCCAGTATCCGAATTCCAGCGATTGGTCATGGTCAGAACTTTAAGGCAGATGGCCGAAATCTATCCTAAGGTTGCTAGACCAGTTCTTTTCAAAATTTTGTCAAATACTGCTGAAAATCCCGAAGTCCGTGTAATGGCGATCAACCTGATGATGAAGACAAATCCTCCTGCACAAATCCTGCAAAATATGGCTCAGCTATCGAACGAGGAAGACCAGAATAAACAAGTTGTCTCTGCCATCCAGTCGTATATCAGATCTGCAGCAGATTCGATGAAACCAGAAAATGTGTATCAATCTCAGAATCAACAATTGTAAGTATAGAAAATTATTTTAAAAATAGTGAATAAACAGACTAATTGGTTTATAGGATTTATAGGACCGAAAACCAATAGACTTGAATAGTTGTAAAACAAAAAAATGTCCTGTGTGCTTAATTCTTGTACCAATTAAATTCACTCATATCAGTGGATATAATCAGTAATATTTTTTGTTGTGACTGGTACAGTGTAGTCCTGGCATGACTACAAAGTATATCTCATTAACAAAAATACAAATTTTAAAACTATAATAAACATAGAAATCGGTTTCATTCCAAATGGCTTTTATTGATTTATTCCTTTTAATTTAAATCTGAAAGTTAGGACAGTCAGTTCCTTTTTGAATCACAAATATGAAATTACTTATTTCTTATTAATATGAAAAATATGTGTTAATTGAAATGACCGTAAATAACAGTTATATTTTTTTAAACGGGATTTGTTTTGAGTTAATCTACACCCACAGTGAAGAAAATCATGTGATAATGTGAATGGGTTGAGGCTAGTTCTTTCTGCCATATGAGGCAAAATAAAATATGTTAAGAATTTCTTTGTTATGTGTAATAATTTTGTTTCAACATTGTACTCTGAAATCCCTTATGATTTTATGAGTTAAATTTAATTGTGCTAGTCTAAATGAAAATCCAGTTTCTTAATTTTACATTTAAGTATAATCACGAAGTGAAAATAATATCCACTGAACAATTACTTAAACAATAATTTAAAAAATTCACAGTACAATTTCTACTTTTAACAGATCAAAGAATGCTCAAGCTGCTGCTGGACTTCTAAATCCGACTAATTTAGGAAATCAATACTCTAAGACCGTAAGAGCATCTCATGCAGTCAACAAAATGAACCTGGCCTACGATCAACAAATTTCTTATATCGGAAGTGATGATAGTTTGATTCCCAGTAATATCTATTACTCCCTTCACCGCAACTGGGGAGGACTTAAGCGTGACAGTTTGTCTGTAAGTAGAACAATGGTTACAATACTTACATAATACTTACATAACAATACTTACATAATACCAGAGGTGTATAGACAAAATAATTATTTATTTACAACTTTTATGAATATTAAAACCTGTAGTTGTAGACATTTTCAAATACAATATGGAGCAAAAAAAATATATATAATGAAACTTATCATCATATAACATGTATGCCAGCTGATCAATTTTGCTATTGTTGCCACAGCAGTAGTGGCATTTGATTTTAAATCAAGCAGTTAAAATGGTATTAACAACATTAAAGACAAATTTTACTGTGGAACACTAATTCCGCTCATAAGAAATTACATGTTTTATGTAGTGTTTTCAACAATCTGCACCAACTAAAAAGGTAATGCTCACAGTAATAGAAAACATTGGTCATATAAAGCCAATGAATCCAACAAGTTATTTTACAAGAACTAAACAAATTAATAGTTGAATCAGTAATTTTCATAATTTAAAAATAATTTTTAGTTAAATAAACATAACCATATGTTTTATGCATTTTTGTAGGTACAGTTGTTAAATTATAATATATTTTTGTAGGTATCAGCAATGAGTTCCAGTGTATCCGGTCTGATCGATCATGCACTAGAACAATTTAACAATGATCTTTCCTACAACTCTGGTCATAGCCAAAGAAAATCTTCATCTAGTAGTAAAGGCTCCAACGGATTGTCTCCTGAAAGAATTGCCAGTTTGCTGAAGATCGAACCTAATGAAGCAGAACAAATCGAAGCAAATCTTTTAATTTCTGCTCTTGGAAACAAGCGGTTCTTTGCCATTGACAACCACACTGTTGAGAGACTCCCTCAATGTAAGGAGCCATATATTAATTATTGTATTTTACAAATTCAATAAGATCGAATGTTGTATTAACTGTGATTATATATTATGTTACAGTGATTAAACGCGCTGCCAATGCGCTTGCTTCTGGAGAAAGTTTCAACTACACCAAGTTCTACAATCCCTTGGCCATATCTGTCGCCTTTCCTACTGCTAGCGGTCTGCCCTTTGCTTACACCCTCAGTATCCCTACATTAATCTCTGTTGGAGGCGAAGCCAAGGTACAAACAAAACCTGATCTAGCAAGAGGAAATTCAGATCAAATTCAAGTTCCTCATACTGTAAATGCATCCGCCGATATTCAGTTTATGTAAGTGTTCATTAACTTTCCAATAATTTTAAGAAAAAACATGGCTTGTTATAAATGTACTTAATGTATAAATAAATTCTTCCTTCATTTAGAAGTTTTTAGGCTGAGTTGCAACTATAATTTCTTCTACATATTTTACTTTAGAAAATGTATCGTAATCAATTATTTTCAACAAAATTTAAATAATCGTTTTTAACAAATTGGATTATAAACACAGTTTAATAAAAATGACTAAGTAACTACATCCATAGTAAAAAATAACAATATTTTTTCACATTATGTATTAATGTATTGAATTTTTTAAATGTTATCAGATACTCATCCAAAACACAATCGCAGATGGGATTTGTTACGCCTTTTAACCAACGCTCTCACATCGCTGGTCTTGACAAGAATATCCAAATCAACCTGCCCATCAGATCTGAATTCAATATGGATAATGTTAATAACAACATCCAAGTTACATTATCGTCTCTAAAACCTAACGAGAAACAAAACTTGTTTGAATACAGCACTACTCCTTATACAGCCAAATACAATGTCAACAATATGGTTAAAAATATAGATGAAGTTCTTGAAAACCGTAAGATCATCCATGTCAGACAACCCAGACAGGTGTGTTTATCTACTTTAACTTACTTTTGTCTCTTTTATGGTCAAATACAACAAAGAACATATACATTTGTTGTAGTATGTTGAATGATATGTTAAAAAACTATATTTCAATTCAATAAAATTGAACAAAAACTATATTGAATTCACTAATTTTATATTGAACAAAAAAGTAGAAAATTAAATAGTTTTGAAATTTTAGAAATAAGCAGATCTGGATCTGTTCTCAATTGTAGATGCAATTGTAGATGCAAGCAACAGTTGGACAAGACTGCACTGGAATGGCATTTGAACTGAGTATGGATCTGCTCTCAATTGTTATATTTTAATTGTTTGTCCAAACTAGATGCAAGCAACAGTTGGACAAGACAGCACTGGAATGGCATTTGAACTGAGTATGCAGAGTGAACAGCAATCCATTGACTTTGCAGCTTTGTACAACGCAGCCATGAGGCACAGTGATCCTATCTCTGCTATTACTTATGCATGGGCTGAGCAGTCTATAAACAGGAACAACATAACTTTAGCTTACAACCCACAAAAATCTTCTGCAAAACAAGTGACACTAACAGCTGCTTATAGTGAGTATAGAATACAAATGTTTGACTTAATCTTATAAAGTTTAATCACATGGCACTTTTTCACATTTTATACACACCTTTTCCTTTTTCCAGAAAATGACACATATTTCTATGGCTCTGATGAATCTCAAGGCAGAAATAATCACCAGAACAGTGCAGAAAACCAAGAAGCAAGTTCCGATTCCTTCTCCAGTTCAATGGCTCAACCCTCATCTTCTGCTCCTGACTCACAAAAGAGACAACAACAGTTTTACAACTCTGTTTCTGCTGGAATCAAGAGTAAGTCCAGTTTACATTATGCATAGGCTTAACACCAAACATACACACAAAGTGAATTAACATGCTTACACTGATTATGAACATTGACTGTAGCTTATTTTTATTTGTAATATTTCAGATAGTTCAGCGATGGTTATTGATCTCTCCGCAGTATTCCAAGGACAGACCAAAGCCGCTTATGTGGCCACATTCGCTGTAGCCAGAAGCTCTGTATCTCCCAAGGCTAAAGCTCTCTTCTTTTTAGAAAAATCTCCAGCACAGTCTAACTCCGATAGTAAACCCTATCAGGTAATGTGGATTTGAAGAAAGTAAAAAGAATTATCTAATTGTAAGCAAAAATTAGTTTAGAAAATTTGAAAGTATAAACTCATTACTTTGCTCTTTCAGGCATGTTTCGCTGCATCTGCAATTGTTCCTAGTGTCCCATTGATGAACTTTGCCAGGGCATCAAATGCAAACCCAACATCTTATGTTAATGCACAGTTGAGTATGGGAGAAAAATGTAGAGATAGTTCAGCAGCACAGATTACTTTGAAGGTTAGAATTATTTGTTTTTTTTTTATTTTAGCTATACATTTAACAACATTAAGTTGGCTTTATATATTCTGCAAAATGGATACATTTTGATGAAGTGAGATATTTTGCAAATGAACCATAGTAATTTTGTATTTATGTATAAATCAGTTACACTGTAATGGGGTCAGCTATCTAATATAGAATGACAGGCAGTGGATTTAGAAGAGCACACTAACTGTGATAGCAATTGAACATGGTATCAAACATAGATTTATAGCTGGCCTGAATATGAAGCAATAATAATAACGTCCAGTTTTAATCTGAGAACAAAAAAAAAAAAAAAAAAAAAAAAAAAAACACTTTGAAAAGACAATGTTATTAGGAACTAAATGGAGCACATTTCTTGTGGCTAATTTTTATTAGAATTTTAATTAAACTCTGAAAGGTCAGCAATAATATTTCAAGTTAACATTTCAACAATTAGTGACCGATTTTAGATTTGCACTTGGTCCATAGGCTCTAGGCAAGTTTGAAGCAGGAACTTTTGCACCAGAAGAAAACTGAGTATGTTAAGTAGTAATTGCAAAATTGTCTTGACGAATTTACATTTTTACAAGTCTTGTTCACGCTAAGAGATTTTCTCTTCATTTCAATGATGATATTTTAATATCACTATTAAAAGATGTCTTCTTTTCAAACTAGAATTTAGGATGAAAATTTTCTTTTGAAAACTGCTGTGTTCTTATAAAAATATTTATCTATTAATAATATTTTTAGGAGTTTCAAATGCCTATCAATTTCAATTACCTAACAATACATTTTGTATACAGGGCAAACTATCCCAAAGTGAAGAACGCAAGAAACATATCGAGCAACAACCTTTGGCACAGTTATGTAAGAAACAAATGCAGGAAGGTAATACTTTGCAGTACGCATGCAGAAACATGACAACTCAAGCTAATCAATTAGACCAAGGTTCTTTCTCTCTTCATTTCGAAAGGGTAAGAAAGAAATACTTGTCTTTTTTAAACGAAGTAAATAAATTTAATTTTGTAAATGTTTTTAAAATAAGTTGACTAATTGTAAGCTTACTGAATATATATTATTTTTTATTTGTTCCAGCTCTCTCCTTTTGCAAAGAATAACACCTACAAATTATACAGTATTATTCGTCAATTAGCTTACCCCTATTTATCAGAAGATCTTATCAGCAATAACAATGCACCTAATAAGGTAGCTGTAGATATTAACCTTGCAGCAAATCTTAAGTATCTTAATGCTAGTATCAAAGCACCACTTCTTACTGCAGAAATAAATAACATTAAACTGCACCCATTTGTTCAACCTATATTAGCCATTCATCCAGAGTACTCAGTAGCAGAAAGATTTCTTCAAACAGCAACAAGGAAACAATATAACCGTAAGTAACCAGCATACATTTCTATACATTGTAAACGTATGCAGGTACATTGTAAACGTGTAGGTGTTATTTTTCTTTTGCTATATAAGAATGAATGTATATTATGTATGTGTATTGTATGAGTGTTTTGGTGTGTAAGTATTTTGTCTATGTATGCTTGTGTATGTTTGTGTATGTATAATATGTATTTATGTATGTGAGTATATATGTATAAATATATGTGTATGTATTGTGCGTGTATATTGTTGTATGTGTGCGTCTACATGTAGATATATGTATTGAGGTTAATTGTATATAGTCTGTTTTTTCAAAATATATTTTTCTTTTTCTTGTTATGGAAAGCAGCGAAGCTGTAGTTTTTAAGTTTTTGTTTTTTTAAATGTACTTAATATTGACGTTAATAGTAGTCTATCTTTGGAAGCCGGTCGGCCATTTTTATTTTTATTTTTTTTGTTTCTTTGAATTTGTTAACTTACTCAACTACCTCAAACATGTTTTCAAAACATCGAGGTGGTTTAAATTGTTTTCCTTTTTGTACTGTGTATATTTAGACATTTTTAGGTTTTGTATTTTTATGTAATCTTACTTGTTTTCAAGATAAATTATGATTTCTCATTTGTTAATGTAATTTTAAATTATGTATTATTTTGATTTTGTAAATGTACAAAAGGAAATGCAATAAATTTTCATTTCATTTCATGTGTTTTAAAAGTCATAATGGTTTAACTCTTTTAAGAACACAATCGGTACCACCAAAACTTTTATATTTTTTAAATAAAGCAAATGTATACATTTCTTTGTACCCATAAAACATATTTTTAATATAATATGTGGTATAGAAAACTATTTTTTTAACATTTTTCATAAAGCATTCACTATGCGTAACAGAAAAATTGTAATGGTCTACTGCATTGTTGTTAGAAAAAATAATATTAGATATTCAATATCTTTCCAGCGCTCTGACGTTGGGTTTTGTGGAATATTTGAAAACTACCAGACAAACAGTTTTATAGAAATTACAACAGTGAAATAACATTATTAGTAAATAAATTAAAATATTCGTTTATAAGAATTAGAATATTTGTTTTAATTGGTAGTACAGTATACAATGCAAATCACATTTTATACTTATAAATTAATATTGAACTTGACTTGTGAGATGATCAAACTTAAAATCACAGAACATATTGGGATATTTACTTGGATACATTTCAACAACAATATGACCATCTTCAGTAAC
>JAGFPH010000220.1:446302-474789 GCA_018207615.1 Philaenus spumarius | reverse complement strand
AAGATGGTCATTTCAATGGGCTTGAGTAAACAAACACAATACTTATTACAATATTTGTTCAAGTTTTCTTTTATTAAAAACTTCAAAAGTAAAATTTGTCTCTTAACGATTATTTAGATAAAAATATTATAAATAATTAAAATACATCACAATCTTTTGAAACTATTTTCCAGTAATGATATAATAATAAATTAGTTTCTAAACATAAATCTACTACTGAAACTCGCAAAATTACAGTTACATAAATACATTACACAATTCCAGTTTTATAAAATAATAATATATTAATTGACCAGCTCTTGAGATATTTTGAAATTAATTTATCTTTAAAAAGTTGCAGCATTTAATAATCTGAGTGATTTTTGTGGGCATATTGTTAACCCTTAACGTGCGGCTATCGCCTGTAAACATGGCATGACCCAATATCTAAGCGCGGTTAGCGCCTTTAAACGCAAATACACAAACACATGCTTAGATGATTCCATAGTTCACTAAACTTCCAATAGAGTGCAGAGAGTTGTTCTTTGAGTATGTCTAGACCAAATAAAAAATATAAGCAATGTCTGTGACGTCTTATCAGTCTGTGTTCTGTCGCCAGAGCAAATAAGTCTACTATCGCAAGTGTTCTCGGCACGGCTTACACCTATAGACGCAATCTGTTTCACTCAGTTGTTCCTTGTTTGTTTGTACTGTTAGCTGATTGATATTCATTCCAAAATTTTAGTTTTGTATATTTCTTGTTTTTCTTAGTTTAGTATGTTACGTAACTATTTTATTTTTAGTCAACAATAAGTATTGCTTTTATGTATTTAGTTTTTGACTAAATTTTTAATTCTGCTAAGTTTAGTTTTAATTTTTTTAATTCTTAAAAAATATTTTAAACAAGTTTAAAATTAGTTGAGTATTTTTTATGTGTATACTACTTAACCCTAAGAATCAAAATTTAAAAAGAACATTGAGAAAATAAATATACTTTTTTTTAACTCTAAATGATCGGTAGCCCATATTTTAGCGTAGCGCTTTAAGGGTTAAATTATCTTGAGAATGTTCACTGTAGGACTTCCATACAGAACGTCTTGAATAAATTCATTTATTTTTCAAATTGAGAAATGTTTCCCTTTATTTTAATTAGGACAAAAATACATCCCTTACCAATTTTCTATTATTCGTACTGTATAGTGACATAAAAAGTATTGTGAATAAAACCTGTTACATGTAAGTTTATATCATTCTATTTGAATATTTATAGCAAACTGTGTGGTTGACAACAACTTGGCTCAGACCTTTGACAACAAGACCTACCCTATTAGGCTTGGAAAGTGCTGGCATGCGATGGTGCAACACGCTCCCAAGACTCACAACAGCAACCACCGCTCATCGAACTCACAGAACAATGAACAACAGATTTCTGTTTTAGTTCGTGACAGTGCTTCTTCTGAACAAAAGGTACAGTATTTATAAGGTTCTAAGATACCTGAAAATTTACCATCAGAAATTTTAATACTAAATAGCTTTTATCTGTTTAAATAGGATGTAAAGATTATTCTTGAAAATACTATCATCAGTTTAAGACCTTCAGGATCGTCTTCCAAGTCTTCTTCTTCCTCCAACAGCCCAACTGCCAGTGTACAAATCAATGGCCAACAAGTGTCAGTTTCTAGTAAAAAGGTCGACGAATATAACGATCAGAATGGACAACCTATTGTACAATACTATGCTCTTCCAAGCGGTGCAATAAGAATCTATGCTCCACAACATGGTCTTGAAGTGATGTATGATGGATCCGGAGTTCAAGTTCTGGTATGGAATCTATTTTATATTCATTCAAAAATTATTATTCATACGATATCTGGCCGTAATTTATAATTATTAATAGAATAATAATTATGAGTACAATTGTGCTTGATCCAGTATATTCCACTTGCTAGTTAATTGCCTTTTCATTCTCTCTTTTGATGGTTCATTAATATCTATGTTTTTTCAGGCCGAGAACAAGTATCGCTCTAGAGTTCGTGGTCTGTGCGGAGACTTTGATAGCGAGCCTTCCACTGACTTCGTTACACCAAAGGACTGCATTGTACAGAACCCATTGATTTTCGCTGCTACTTATGCAATTGACATTGATAACTGTCAAGGACCTTCAAAGGACTTAAAATCACGGGCTCTTCATGCACCTTGTTTTCTCAATGAACCTCAGTATGAAAACTATATTAATTTTCAAAATAAGCGCCAAAGATGATTTCATTGATTTATAAATAAAATAAAGTCATCTTTAGTAGCAAGAATACAAAATTTGTTTGTCAAATATTTATTGTAAAAAGAAATGTATAGCAAATAATATGTAAAATAAATACAAATAAATAGCAGTTAAAAAATTTAGATAGCATTATTAATCAATATTTAAATTAAACTACCAATATAGATATAAATTGCAGTAATTTCAACAGCAATTAAAAATGAGTAACCTTTAACAATTCTAGAATCAATTATTTTACTGTATTGAATTTACATAGTCTGGAAAATTAAAAGAGACAAACATCATAATGCAAAAAAGCAAACATATTGTGCCACATTACAAAATAATAAGTAAACATTTTAAGAAAATAGGAATTTATATTATGAAAAGATGGACTTATCTAAGTTATTAATAAAAGGTTTATTTAATTTAAACTTAGATTGAAATGGTTTTTAGATGATTTTTTTAAATGTAATAATGCAGAAGTGAGTTAAAGTAAAGGATGGCAGTAAAAAAATGTATCATTTATGGACAAAAGAAAGTGAATTGTTAAAAGTCGTTTTCAAACACACCATACCCTTCTACTGTCAATTTCTATCAATGCCATTTTTGACGAACACTAATTTCATTGATTGTTAATTTCTTGAAGTAAATGTAGGTTGCACATGTGTCAGTATGGCAAATACACAATAAAACCAAAGCAATATAAACTGCAGTTTCATAGCCCTGCAAGTGCAATACAAATCAACATGTAAAAACCATTAACCCTCCAAGTGCTGACTATATTGCTCTTTAGTGCTAAGGGTTTTTTGGTTCCGTGCATGCTTATTAACTAAAATCATTATAAAATACTCACTAACAGTAAAGTAAGACTTATTATATACCATTTTAATCACAATTACATGATCTTTACAGTAAATAGCTTTAACAGGCTTACCTTATAATGTTTATACTTTTTTTTGTTGACCAAAGTAGAAATAAAAAAAATAAATTTTTTTGTGTTCTAAAACCTCTCACTCAAAATATGTAAAAAAAAGTAATGTAGAAAATTCAATATAGCCAAAAGTTGCACAATTTTATGGTGAATAGAAATATACATAACACTGCTACTTTGCTGTAAAAAACAAACTTTTTGTCTAAAAAAAAAACTCCGTTTTTTATAAAAAAATGGGTTTTTTCACAAAGAAGAAAAACTTGCCTCTAAAGATATAAAAGTACTGTCTAGGCCCAATATTTATGGTTTTAATTTGTTATAAAGGAATAAAACACACATTATATACAAGAAAAAAAAAGAAGAAATAAAAATTTACAGTTCAAAGTCTCTAAAAATCACTATTTTCAAACGCACCTCTATTGGCCCTTAAATTGCTAAGTTCACTCATAATTACTTAAAAAATAAATAATAAACATTTACAAAAACAAATAAAAATAAACTGATCTAAACTAAAACTAAAAATGAATAACAACTAGTGGATAAACAAACAAAATCCGAGTTCCGAGCGTCTATCTACGCGTAGGAATACTACACGACTATATACCGTGTATAGATACTTGATTTGACAATTCTGCCGAAGGTTTGTTTGAGTTGATATCGCTATGAAACTCTGAATTATAATAAAGTGACTCTTTCCAAACACAAACATACATAGAAGTATCCGATTGTATTAAACATAGCGGTGTCGTACACATTTACAAAATGTGTTGCGCAAACGTCGCATATGCGATGTTAGCACCGTAACGCGACTTTTATACATCGCATATGCGACGTTAGCACTTGGAGGGTTAATACAGCTGTTTTAAAAATTTGTAATTGTGAGCTGGCAAAGAAGGGTATTGAAGTAACGCAGATCAATAAACAAGAATGCCACTAACATTCTTTACATTCGTTTGACTATTATTATTATTATATAGGGGGTTTATGTGAACCACCACCGGTACCCACTGCACCTAAACCATGAGGTCCTCTGTGCCCCATGTCCAGGCAGTAGTTCACATCAAACCCGCCCTTTTTGCGAACCGAAGAAGTCCGTGGGGGCCTTCCTCTCGTATATGACTGGTGTCAGGATATCCTTGTCCCAGATATTTCTGCCTCATTGATGCGAGGGCATCACATTAGCATAGAACGTGGAAAGAAGTTTCCTCCTTCTCTCCACACCTTCGACATAATGGGTTGTGCCCCATTAGGTGGAGGTGCCTCCTCAGAGAGTTGTGTCCCGTCAGTAGACCGACCAACAACCTCACTTCCGGCCTGCCAAGACCCAGCAGTGTTCTGCTTAGGCGTCCATCCAGGCCTTCAACGAAGTCGTGTGCCTGTCTCTGACCTCTTACCGTCTCTCTCCATCTACGCAAGTGTCCTGATTGAACATTTTTTCTTACACTTTCTTTCCCATAGCCTCTTGATATTGCTATCATTGGTTCTGGGCCCCTTCGATGTCCACAAAAACTCCCATCGCAAGTTCTTTCTGCTCCAGCACCTTTTCCACCCTGGCTACCAGTTGGTGGAGTGCTGTTTCGACAGATTTGCCTGCAATGTATGCATGTTGATTTTTATGAAAAGGATTTGCAGCCACTGCTCCATCCCTTATGTATCTATCTATCAGTCTTTCCAACGTTTTAAGTAGGAATGATGTTAAACTAATAGGTCGAAAGTCTTTTGGATTACTATAAGTTCCTTTCCCTGGTTTAGGGATGTAAACTACTTTCGCTAATCTCCATGACCTAGGTATGTGTCCTAGAGCAAGAGATGCCCTGAAAACTTTTATTAGCCATGGTACCAGCTTATCTCCGCCCCTCTGAAGAAGAGCTGGGAATATTCCATCTGGTCCTGCACTTTTAAAAGGGTCAAAGGACTTTATTGCCCATTTGACCCTGTTGCCAGTTATTATTTTCTTTGCCATTTCCCAGTCAGCCTTCCCTGTCACATCCGGGATGTTTTCTTCCCGCAATGTCACAGTTTCAGCGGATCCTGGGAAGTGAGTTGTTGATAGATACCTCAGGGTATCTTCTTCCGTTTCCGTCATTTCCCCTGATGGAAGCTTGAGGGGACCGAGTCTTCCTACCGGGTCTCTGACAAGTACTTTTTGAAGTCTTGAGAGTTCGAAGATGGTCTCAATGCCATTGCAAAAGGTCCTCCAAGAGGATCTAGATGCCCTCCGAACTTCTCGTCTATAATTACGCTGCCTCTGCCTAAACTCCTCCCAGTCTCCAGGGTTATCAGACCGCTTGGCCTAGTTAAAGCTTTGGCGAGTCTGCCTACGATGGGATTCCAGGGTCTGGTTCCACCGCAGTCCCCGAACCTGGGGTTGAGCTTTGAGCATGCAGCAATTCCTCTCATAAGAGTTTGTTAAAGCTTCCTGTAGATGGACTACAGTTAGCTCAAGGTCTACATGATTGCGAATGGTCTGGATAGGACCATCATTTAACTTTGTCTCCAGGCTTTCTTTAAAGGAATCCCAATCCGTCTGTCTTGGGTTCCTTATAAGCCTGCTCTCTGTCTCAGCCCCGCACAGTTTAAACTGAATACGCCTGTGATCAGAGAGTGTTGGTTCCGTAGAAACTTGCCACCCCTTCACTCTTCCAAAAAGTGTGGAGGAGCAAAGCGTTATGTCTATGACCTCCTTCCTTAGCCTATTTTGGAAGGTGTGGTCATTCCCAGTATTTAGAACCATAAGATTGGTTCCGCTTAAGTAATTGAGGAGGGCCTCCCCTCTAGCGTTGGTGTTGGTACTTCCCCATATCACATGATGTGAATTAGAGTCGCACCCCACCACCACCGGAATGCCCTTCTTGTTACATTCTAATATTAGTTTTTCCATCTCCTCTGATGGAGGATGATGATTTATATCATATGGAAAATAAGCCGAACAAACAACTACTTCCCTCATGACTTCATCTATTTTAATCTTAACTTTAACTGCCACTAGGTCATCGGAAAGGAAACCCGCCACCGGCCATGACTCCAACCCTTTTACCATGACCGCCGCCCTTGGTCTTCCTTCCCCGCCACCACCATACAACCTATAACCAGTTACGTTTAACCCTTTTATGTTGCCTCCATACAGCCAAGGTTCCTGTATGAGAGCAACATGTACATTAGTCTCAACTAAACAATGAGAAATCAGCCGTGAGGCCGCTATACTATGTTGTAAGTTAGCCTGAATAAAACTAATCTCACTCACCTTCTTGTTCTTGTGAGGTCCAGCGATGATCTTCTTGTCCCCTGAAGCCAGGGGGTGGTCTGTTCCTATAACGGGAGCGATGGGACCACCAACCATTGCATGCTCCCCTCCTACTGTTTCCCTCCTTCTTTCTCTTCCTCCTTCCTATGCTTCTCTCCCAGCGGTGTAAATGCTGCCTGAGCGAAGCCATAGAAAGGTTTCCATTTGTAGGAGTTCTCCAGTACTCCAGCACTGATAGAATCGATGCTGAGCACAAGGCGGACTCCCTTCATTCCGTCCTCCTTGCGCTCGAAGACCCTCCAGCCCTTTGTATTTAGGCCTTCGTTCCTTCCCAGCATCTTCAGGACCCTCTCAGTAGGTACAGGTGGGCCAGGGAACCAGGCTGCCACCTTCTTGTACTGAAGAAGGTCCTCCATCTTCATTACTTCGAGTTTCTTACCCCCGACCTCTCGACCGGGGATAATACTCTGCAGCCAATCTGCAGAGCGTTGGTCGGCACAAATACCGATGACAGCTCCTTTGGATAAATAGTTATCCCGGAACTTCGGAACCGCCTCCTCTTCTGGCATGCTAAACATAGCCTCAAAGATGGCGTTCCTCACCCCGTTCAAACTTTCATCATCCAAGAGCTTATCATCTGGATAGGCCTCCGGTACAATAGCCACCCTGATTCCAGGTGTGGTTACCTTGGCGTACATACCTTTGGTTGTTCTCTTACGAGTAACATCCTCCGGTGTGGTACCCGCTGGTCGTGAATTTTTCTCCGCTTCGGAGATCAGGCCGACACTTTGGGTACCCGATGTTCCAGGTTCCGGCGATCTTGGCCGTTTCCTGTCTGACTTGAAGCTAGGGGAGTTCGCTACAAGAGGTCTGGCACCCTGCACAGCCGGGGTGGTCTCTACCCCGTTTCCGGCCGCAGCAGCCGCTTGTTCAGCCGCCCGTGCCTCCCTCCGTTGCCTTCTCTCCCAGCTTGTCGGTTTCCTCTTTTTTTTCACTTTTTCCACCTTTGAAGCAACCTCCATAGGTGTCTGAACATTTTTTACCTCTCCACCCTCCTTCGGCCACAGATTGTCAACAGAGACTGTCGGACCCTGTGGCGAGCTTGGGTTTGAAGGTGAATATAACAGGGCTGTCTCGTAGTTGCTCGAGCCAATCGACATCAACGATCCCTACGTATCCTCGTCCTGAGGTAGACCTACTACCCCAGATTCTTCTTTTTGTTGTGATGAGCTGGGAGACTCTGAAACAAATGGCACGTTAGAAATCTCATCTTTGTTGTCATTCATTTCATTGATTTAGTTTTGATTGTGTTGCATTTGTTATGTTGTGTGTGTATGAGTAAACAGCATTTCCGACTACTCAAAACTGCTCCATCCGCCCTCAACCACCTATAACCTGCTCCTGTCAGTCCCAGTGGCCTCGGCGGGGCCCCCCGCCCCTGCCTGCATGGTCCCATCCAGTCACCATCTGGCAGTGAAAGCAGAGGCGAGATTTTCGCCAGTTGATAGGGCAGCCAACTCATGCTGGTTAGGCTGAGTCGGGCCCCTGTACTACCTGGCAGCCCGGTGTGCCTCCCCGGTTTTCCCACTGTACCCTCTGGGTACCGACAAAGTGCAGAGGCTCGCTCAGGCAAATAGAACAGCCCGATCAGTTTTGTGCTGTGTGACATATCTATGTTGTCATGGTTTGTGTGGATGCATGCGTGTGTGTAAGTGATTAAGTGTATTTCTGAGTTAGGGACTTGGTGGGGTCACTACTCCCAGCGGCTGTACACTACAACCGTCCCTGCCGTGGAAGTTTAGCTCCCAGTCTAGATCCGCCATGTTCAGTATTAGCAGGGCCACCTCGTGCAGGACATGATTCATCACCATGTTTATGGTCACGTCCTTCCTTGCAGAGTTGGACGTAACCCCACGGACGGTCTTGAGTAAAGTGTCCTTGAAGGGTTTGTTAGGCCCAACTCTACTATACTCCTGGGAATGGGACAACCCCATCTCCTTGACCCCTTCGTTTAACTAAGTAAAAAGTTTAAAAGCATCCTCCTAGTGAAGTTTTTGAGTGAAACAAATGACAAGTAAGAGATAAAAGATAAATCCTTCCAATTGTTTCATGGAAATAAAAAACACCTAAGAAATAAAAATCTGTGGCTAGGTTTAGACTAGCAAGATCACGTTGACTCGCAAGACATCTCCTTGGAGAAGGTATTTTGAATTCTGAAAGGTTTACGGTGTGTGTATGCCACTTCATCTAATATACACTATATACTCTATAATGGGTTACTATTGCCATACTCTCAATCTGGTTGTAACTGCAGTTACACAAATACCGAACTTGCAGCACGTTTATTTACCAGATTCTAGTTGTTATTAACCCTTTGACCGCCATGCCGTTTCTACTAGGACACTTCGATTACCGCCAAAGTCGACTAAGCGAGACATTGCGTTGAGCGCCAAGCTGCTGTCGTGTGGGATTGTCTAATACCGCCACACCTATTTTCGGTATTTTGACGGATGTTTACAAATTTACATAAATCATTGTAGCTTAGCTAATATCAAAGATAGAATAATGTTTTTGGTCTCGTTTTGTTTGGAATTAAGAGTACTACAAATAAATTTACAAAAAATGGTATTAATTCCACTTTTACATGTGTACTATAACTGAAAAAGTAAAGGAAAACAAATATTTGTATACATTTTTTAAGTTTTACTCTCTAAACTCACTAAAAACACACAAAATGTGTCTCACTTTAGTGTAATAACAGAAATAATATGAAAAAACATTCAAAAACCATAGAATGACTCAGTAAAACTAGCGGGAAAGTATACTGCTGATTGCTTACTACACGTAGTTTGGCCATATCCAAGTAGATTTCTTTATTTTGCAAAGCTATACAAACTTTTAAAATAGACGTAAACTTTTTAAAATATGTTGTTACAATATGAAAGGCCAAATCTTATCCTCTTTGTTTAGAAAACATACAGGTTTAGGTAATAAAAGTGACTAAATAAGCAAAATACTAAAAGCCGATTATATCGGCCCTTGGCGATCAAAGGGTTAATAATCTTGTTTTCTAAAGTGGGGGGAAGCAGCGGTGGATATACGAATTTCTTGAGGTCGGATTTTGCTGCCCCCCTCCGAGAATGACCATAATATAGCTAACACAAAATGATCGAATGAAATGATAAAACACCAACTAAAAATCAACGCTAAAGAAGTTGTAGTTGGTAAATTAGTGTAAACAATGTATAATGTTTTATTGTCAAGATATCTATATTCAGTCAGTATAATGGCAAAAAAAACTTGCATCTAAATTTGGTGAAGCTGTATTTTGCTTTTACCATAAATATGAAATCACACCCATTCACAAAAAGCTACCATGTGTACCCAATTTGATAAAAGCTGTATTGAAATTGTGTAGTTTTCATACAAATATTAATAATCCTCTAAATATGGTTGACATAGTTTATAAATAATATTTCAACAATATAGGTACAGTAGAACCTCTTTAATCCGAACCCCTGTAATCCGAACGTCCACTAATCCGAACACCATAGGAGTGAAATTTTAAATAATAATTTGAATTTTTTCTACTGTAGGAATAATATTTTCCATACTAAGTTTATCATAAATATACTGTGTGCCTACTATTTGAATTAAATAAAGAATGTTTTAAATTGCACAGTATTTCTCATTTTCTGTAACACTTATGATCCATTTTAGCCACGTTTTAACTGTTAAGTTATGTGAAAAGCACAATATGTTCTGTAATCCGAACCATTCGATAGTCCGAACCCTCCCGGTTTTAATTAGTTCGGATTAAAGAGGTTCTACTGTACTAACAGTTTAGAAGGAAGTCTTTTTAGCATTAGTTTAAATTTCTTTTAAGCTCTTTATAAATTAACAATTAATTAAAGAAAAAAAATTTTCACATTAATACGTACAGAATAAAATATAAAATTCAATGATATAATCAACTTTTTAACTTAAAATAGTTGTGAGTTTTCTATAGCATTGCAAAGTCCGGGATATATAGTAAAAATCCGATAGGGCGTATTTTTTATTTTATAAATTTTGCATCAGAGAACGATTTCTTTTGAAGCAGTCTTGGTCTATTTTGGGGTTTTTACATTTTTTGGTTAATTTTTGTTCAATAAACCACTTTTAATTTGTTAATTATAGTATACAATTAAGTAATCAGGGTCTGTCTAGTTTGAGTTTACCAGTGAGTTAATGGGGAGAGAGATTACTGGATTAATGGTGATACCAGCCCAACATTATTCCCGCCAATCCCCTTCACTCATGCTCCCCCTTCCAACATTGCACTTCAGTTGCATATGTCACATATGTCACTTGCTTGGGGAAAGGCTATATACCAACTATTATATATTAATAGTAAGCCTAGGCTTATGATAAAATTACTTATTGCAATATATTTTTAAATTTTTTAAATTCATTTCTTTGATTTTATCAATATGTAATTGGATCATATTTATCACTGTTGTAAGTATAGGTTAAACATTTATTTCAGAAAAGATTTATATTTGTGTAAGTATGCGGTCAGTTCTAACACCAATTGTAAGGTAGGGGCGGTATTATTAATTGAAATAAAATGCAATTGGTTAAATAACCAATTTTATCAAAATTAACTCATTTGTTCTACAATTAAGTTTTCGCTGCTGTACGCGTGCTACCGCTCCGACATTCCTACCCAGACTGTCCTTTGTCTTTACCAAATGTGGCTTGAGTTCACTGTCCTCCTAGCAATTCAGAACATTCCAATGAAACCTACACACAGTAGCCCAGAGATTTAACAAAGTCATAGCTAATAAAGTTCATTTACTGTAATATTATTTATAACCATAGTTCTGCCACGTCACATCACCCCTGCTTATTTTAGAAGACTGCCGTCAATCTTCCATCCTGAGAACTCTACTCTGAAAACTCTCCAATCATGGTGTTGTGAACCTTTGGCAATCATACCTTCTCCTTGAGGTGCACACCTTTCCAGTGATGTAGCCAGGATTTTGTAAAGGGGGTCTGTCCTAAAGTGGCCTACCAGGGAGTCCGGAAATTTTTTTAAAATTTTGAGCCTGAAAACAGTGTTTTGATACCATTTATCTTAAATGCACATAAAAACATGTCAAAATTTTGAAATGGCAACGTATACTTTGTGACACCTCAAATTGAAGCTCATAAATGCTGTATTTTGGTGAAAAAAATTGAAATCGGACAAAACGTTTGGTATCAGCAGCCAATAATGTTATTTCATACACAATAATTACTAACTACTACTTATTGCTAATAACAACAAAATTACTCACTGAATACTGTTGTAAACCTTTGTAAACTGCAAATCAAATGTTCAAATTGGTAGCCATTGTTGTTCATGCAATAAAATAACCTATTTTCAAATTCTTGCCCAACCTTTCTAAAAGTTTCTCTGGCTAAGCCCCTGCACTCAGCAGTGATCCTGTTTTTCAAGTCTTGAACACTGGTGGGAGTTGTTTTAAAACTACTGATTTAAGTGACCCCACAAAAAAATCTTAAGGTGTTAGGTCTGGAGACCTTGCCAGCCACTCAATTGATCCTCTTCTACCGTCCAGTGCACCAGGTAGTGTGCTTCCAACCATTGTCGTACAGGAAGAGCATAATGTGCAGGAGCTCCATCTTGTTGAAAATAAATCATACCCACATCTAAATTTAATGTTGATTTTTAAAAACCACAGTTGCAAAGATTTTAAATCGTGTTCCATTGAAATTCTAATTTCTTCATAAGACTCACCACAATAAGACAAAGCTGTGTCATCTGCATATGTGGTAACTATACCCTTAAAGCGAGCATTGCATAAGTCATTAACATATATTATAAAAAGCAAAGCACCTAAAACAGAACCCCGAAATTAACCACATTACTGGTACTAAAGCTGCTATCAATTTTAACCCATTGCATTCGACCAAGCAAATAACTCCTGAACCGCTCGTACACCACTCCTCTTATTCCATATCGTTGTAATTTGGCGAGAAGAACAGAGTGATCTACAGTGTCAAACTCCTTCCTGAGATCCAAAAACATACCTCCAACACTCCTTCCCCTATTAATATTTTCATAAATTTCAGAAAGAAAATTCAATAACGCACCACCAGTGCTCCTACCCACCCTGAAACCAAATTGATTCTCACTCAGAATCTTTGAGAAGTCCAAAAAGTTAAGCAATCGAGAATACATAAGTTTTTCCAATATTTTTGCGAATATGGATAGTAGCGAGATAGGTCTATAGTTGTTTGGGTCAAATCTAAGTGCAATTCTCCATTTAAGTTTCCTTCAAGAAATACAGGTTTAACCCTCCAAGCGCTAATCAAATCAAAGTGCTGGGCCATTTTTGAGCATCTTGCACTGTTAGTTTAACAATTATTTTTTGTATAAAAGAATGTATTTAAGTAGCATGTATTATATATATCAAATTGTTCATAACAACATGTTCTACAATATAAAATAAAAATAAAACACTTAACCACTTGGTGTTAAAAAATTACGTCCTTAGAGTGTTGGAGTAAAATTTTTTTTTATATTTTTTAAAAATTTGTAGGCACATAGATGGTCTTGAAAATGTAAATCCCAAAATATACAAATTGTTCTAATTTTAGTTCCGAATAAGAAATGTATCACACAAAACATTGCCATCTGTTATTTTTTTCTTTCAAAGATAACAAACTCGCACTGCCTACTAGATAGAGAATTCAATTTACTTTCCTTCTATGTAATGGGCAAGTTTATCCGATAACTATTAGCTGAGATATATCGATTTTACGAACTATCGCACTGTGCGACGCTAGCACTTTCAAATGGTCTGAACAGGTCGCACAGTGCGATTGTAGCACTTGGAGGATTAACAATAGTGTCGCCAAGTATTCCTGCCCAGACATAAATTTTTTCAGGCCATCGGGATGGTCCTTCAACAAATACATGTGGGTTTTGGTCTTATCAAAATCGGCAATTGTGTTTATTAACAAAACTGTTAACATAAAATGTACATTCATCACTGAAGCAAATGTTTTTCACAACCAGAGTGTACTCATTTGTTCACAGAATTCAATCCAACGGTCATAATCATCTTCATTAAGTTCATGAAAAACTTGGACTTTGTATGGATGAAATTTGTTAATTTTCAACGCTTTGTGGAACCAACAGATAATCCCGTTTCAACAGCAAGTTGACGAATGGATTTATTAGGATTTTCAACAACATTATGAATCACTTCAATTTGAGATAATTCGCCTTCAACTCAGTTACCTGAACTTTTCTTGTTATTAACTGAACCACTTTCAGTAAATTTTGTAACTAATCTATGATGTACCTAGGTGACACATTCCTTTCAGGATGTAGTGTGTTGAATGTGTTAGCAGTTCTATTCGCACACTTATTCTCTGATCCATAGATAAAAATAGTCTCAACTCTTTCTTGACAGCTTTAAACCAAACGGCTTGGCCGATTTCAATTTTTTTCACCAAAATACAGTATTTTTTAACAGCTTCAATTTGAGGTGTCACAAGGTATATGCGTTGCCATTTCAAAATTTTGACTTTTTTTTTATTCCCCCAATTAGTACTATACACTCCCGTTTACAGAATTTTGATACTTGGGCTATAAGTCTTTCAATACGAGTTTGAAGTTTTAAAATGAACACCCTGTATAGAAAAGCAAAATTAGTAAATAATTTAATTAAAGAATATAAAACATAATTTGTAAATAAAATAAAAAAATAATTCATATAATTGGTATTAAATTAAAATTAATATTTAGCTGTATAACTTCAATCTGTGATTTAACTGTTTAGCAAATTTGTTGTTGACACCAAAGCAGAAGTTGCTACTTGTTGTTGGATCATCAGTTTTAAAAAACTTCAAAATCGTTCCTTGACCTTGGTCTTTATTGTATTTCTTACTAGGCCTAACACTCATAGTTAATAATATCACTTTTACCTCGATGGATAAAAGTTATACAGATTTATTTATTTAGTATAACGCATCGACCGCACTTGCTGCTGCAACATCTACATGCAATCTGTCACCGATTCTGACTCTTCACTCATCAACACAAAGGACAGACAGAGGGAGACGGATGGGCGAGTCCACATAATTACTTCCGAGAATGCGAGGGATGTTCGGGTGCGGAAGTTTGGCCCTGCAGTGAAAAACTAGAGGATCATAACGTAAAGTTTGTGAACAGAACAACTGTCGCTGGTCCTTGCTTGGTCTATCAATACTCAATATTCCGTAACTCATTGTTTTTTATGGAGTCACAAAAAAATCAAATTTTGTCCTAAAAAAAAAAAAAAAAAAAAAAACTGAAAAGAAGGAGGGGGTCTGGACCACAAAAACATCCCCACTGGCTACATCTCTGGCTTTTCAAAGGCTGCTTTGGCACCACATCCAAAGTAGGAGGACCTGGTCTAACTAGAAGATCTTAAGCTGTGTTATTCAGCTGGAGTTGTCTATGGAACATGAGTGTTGATGTGTCGTCGTAGTAACGCTGTGTCGCTTTGGGTTCTATAACTATTAAAAAATTACTTAATCTGTATACAAAAACAAAATAATTCCCATTTAGACCAACAAAAAAATTAAATGTAAGGCTCCACTGGGCGTGCTAACTGAAACACACACAAAAAAACATTTTTTTATAAAAATAAATGAATACAACTGGTCTACATTTTTATATCGGACAGTAGCATTTTGTGAGTTTTTAACAAACATTATTCAATTAAACCTTTCTAAGATTAAAATCAATAGAAAGAAAAATTTCTCAGCTTAAACTGGTTTGCAATAGTTATATCAGCTTAAAATACGCTAAGAAAATCCTCTTTATATTAAAAATCAATTATTATCATTACATTAGCAATTTGAGGAGGGAAAATTGATTGAAAAAATATATAAGGGTGTCCCCGAACTCTCTCATCCCCTTTTGTGGATTTGTTTCTGTGATCGAGACAAACATATTTCACAATATAAACATGGGTCTACGATGCTTACGTTTTCGTCTGTCTATGTGTTTTTTACAAAATAATTTATAAATTATAATTTATTTTAACTATTATCCGTTATCCGATTGTTTTGAAAGATGGTGTATCCGATAGAGATTTTTTTGTGAGTTTTTAACAAACATTAATCAATTAAACCTTTCTAAGATTAAAATCAATAGAAACAAAAATATTCTCAGCTTAAACTGGTTTGCAATAGTTATATCATAGCTTAAAATACGCTAAGAAAATCCTCTATATATTAAAAATCAATTATTATCATTACATTAGCAATTTGAGGAGGGCAAATTGATTGAAAAAATATATAAGGGTGTCCCCGAACTCTCTCGTCCCCTTTTGTGGATTTGTTTCTGTGATCGAGACAAACATATTTCACAATATAAACATGGGTCTACAATGCTTACGTTTTCGTCTGTCTATGTGTTTTTTTACAAAATAATTTATAAATTATAATTTATTTTAACTATTATCCGTCATCCGATTGTTTTGAAAGATGGTGTATCCGATAGAGAATTAAAATGGTTACAAAAAAGATGCCTTGACATTTTTGTTGAAATGTACGGTTTTTGGGTAATTCAGGTTTGACATTTTGAACAGCCGCCATTTTGAAATGCATGATTGGATAGAATCGTTTATTTTTCTTACAATAGATTAGGTTAACCTTCATGTCAAGTTTGAATTCAATCGGTCAAACCGCTCTCTAGATATTGTTTATTTTGTAAAAAATACATATAGACGAAAAAGTAAGCACCGTAAACCCAGTTTATATTGTAAAATATGTTTGTCTTGATCCCAGGAACAAATCCACAAAAGGGACCAGAGAGTTCGGGGACATCCTGTATATTCAGTTCAGACTCCTCACATCAATAAATGCTCTTTCTGCTGATGTAACGGTAACTGGAAAGGTTCAAAAGATTCATAAGGCAGTATATACATTTTTGAAAACTGGTTGTAGGCCTAATTGTTTTTTATGAATTGAATTCAAAAATTGTAACGTGTTACTTGAAAAAACATTTGACTCAACTTGAAACACTGATTTGAATATATGTTTCAGAAGTAAGGTTTCGTCACAAAAGTTTACTGACAAATCATTTGTATAAGTTCCGACTAAGTTTCCATCCTAAGATATCAAATCACTCTCTTCCATATAGCTGAGTTGAAGAACAGGACTGAAAAGATCAATTAGCGAGTTGGTCGCTTCAAATCTTGTTTTGAGATTATGTAAAATAAGATCCAAAGCTCTCTACACAATGCTTGATTTAAACTGCTCTTCTTCAGTGTTAGCTGTTTCTGATTGAGGACGACTTCTTGTTTTTGGAAACTTAGATGGTATTTTTATTGATTCTGCCACTAAGCTTCGAACCTCCAGACAAAACACCAGCAACCTCAAGATGCTGAACTTGGTCTGACATGTATGTATCAATCCATTTCAGTAGAATACCCCTTATACCCAAAAATTCCAATTTATTAAAAATTATTTGGTAATCAACACAGTTGAAAGATCAAGGAAGTCACCAATGGTCTGATCCTTCTTATCTAAGCCTTCAGTTACAGCCGTAATCAGCTTTACTATAGCATCTACTGTTGATGTACCTTTTCTAAATCCATATTGGTTTTCAGAAAGAAGTTTAAATTTATTTAAATACGTTGAGAGTCTACATAAAAAGAGTTTTTCAATAATTTTACTGAATGTTGGTAATAGTGATACTGGTCTATAGTTGCATATATTTTTAGGATCCCCTTCTTTATCAGCGGAATTACTCTGGCCACTTTTAATACCTCTGGGAATACGCCACTCTCAAAAGATGAATTTATTAAAAATGTTAGTGGCCTTACAATTTCATCTATACATTTTTTAACAAGACTGTTCGAAAAGCCATTTATATCTGTTGATGTTTTGTTTTTTAGACCTTTAACTACCATTTTCACTTCTTGCTCAGTTACAGGAAAAAGCATCATGGAGTAACATATACCTCCAGTAACCCCTCCTATTTTCTTTCTGCAATCTGTCATACCCACATCTGCAAAACATTTTTGAATACCTTCTTCATACGGTTGAAAATTTTTCCTACCATTTAAATCTAAAGACACTGAGGCAGACTTTTGTGCCTTGTTTTTTGTTTTATTAATGAATGACCAGGTTTTACATTACTGAATCCGATATAGCGGTCATTCTAGTGGGTGAGTCTACCATTCACCGCAAACCGCAAACCATAAGAAGACAACAAGTCACTAAATATACGAGTATTTATGTGATTTATATTAACGTCCTCAATTATAACAAAAGGTATGTTTATTGAGAAAAGCTTCCCCAATATACAATCCAAGCTAGAGACAAATGTATTTATGTTTTCACATGGAGAATGGTAAATACCCAAAACTGAGACATTAGAACCATTTCCATACATATTCTTAGCCCGGTAACTTCAAAGTCCCTTTCACTCACACAACTTAATTCTTCTAAATTTAATGACCTATGTATAATATTATTTTTCACAAAAGTAACAACTCCATCCCCTCTCAACTTAGACCTACAAAAACTTGCTTCCATATTATAATTTGTAATATTAGAAAAATCTATTTCATGTTTTTTAAAAGCATTTTGGTAAGTATGTTCAGTTATGACAAAAATATCTATATCAGTGTCCAAACAAAAAAGTTCTGACTCCTAAGTTTTATTTTGAGCGAACTGTGCATTAATATGTATATTTTGAATCCTCTTTTGAATTCACTTTCTTTGCACTCACCTTGCCCACAAAGAGTTGGCATTTCAATAATTCTATTTAAACTGTTATTATTTTTAGCACTATTTATAATGGTAGTTTTCTGTTTTGTTAGCACTTGGGTTACACATTTTTCTGTCTCTCTAAACCTTTCCAAAAAACTTGGTCCATTGTATTAACAGGTCCAGTAGTTGAAGGCTTCTTTACAGCTCATTTTTTAGCCACAAATCCAACCATGTGGGCTTTCTAATATTTGTAGGATCTAAATCCTTTGCCATCCTCTTCTTCTGTTCACCTCTCAGCCAACTGTCCAGAAATGTAGGTTTTATTTTTTCTTAAGTTGCGGTTACTCTTAGTAAGATTTGGTCCAGATATTAATTCAACAAGTCTCTTACAAACAGCGATTTTCTCGTTTTTCTTTAGGTGCCCACTGTGAATAAAGTCATAAGCTAAAAGTTTTTCTGCGGAAAAAATTTATAGATATTTTACTACACTTCTTATTTATTGATTGGTTGGTGGTTTTATGAATCTCATGATTTGGAATATCCACAAGATACTTCCTCAATTGGGTATGTTCTGGCCTAGAAATACTACAGCCAGATGTTAGTACGGTCAGCTGTAATCAACAGGTCCGAGCTGGAGCTGCAGCCTTTGGGGAAACCCTTGCATGTTTGAACTTATCATTAATTGTGCTAGTACTCCTTTTGGTTGTAATCAACATGTTAGTGCTGGTGGTACACAGTAGTCGTGTAAGTTGTGTCAGATACAACATAGTGAACAACGAGTCATACCCAAAGCTCATGCCTCATTCCTAAAGGAACATTTTGCACTAGCATGAACCATCCTTCCAAGTTAATCAAAATAACTGGTTCTCGTATTAAACTGTGAAGGCCAAGAGTTTTTTCTAGTTATTGCAATTCTGATGTTTTAAATTGCCTTGATTTAGTAAAGTATAGAATTTTCATTGAAATTTGACGGAAAATATATTGGTAATTACTGCAAACAGCAAACACAGAATGCTCTAGGTTCTAATGCACCATGGCTACTAAAACTGTAATGTTTGAGTTCTCATTGAAGGTCATATTTATCCAATTACTAGTTATTTAAAAATTTTATGTTTCCATATTTCCACGCTTTCTATATATATTTATTACATTTTAATTAAAAATTTCCTGTCTTATTTAAAATGTAGTCAACATGTAACCTTCACATTGAGAAAACAAACATGTCCACCAATAACTCTAAACAACCAATTAATACCACAGACTTGGCAGAAACATATCTTTACTAAACCAAAACAACTCGGGCGTAAACTCAGGACATAAATCTAATCTCATCATTTTTTTTGGTACAAATCAATTCTGAAACCAATATGGACATATGGGGTTTAAATCTGGGGTACTGCTGCAAAATCAAATATTAGAACGCTTCCAGTTAAAAGTCTAATGCTCCTAAAATTTTAACAAATAAGAACTCAAAATCCCTACTATTGTAGAAGAAAGTAAAAAATATAGTAATAGTTACAAAAAAACGATTTTTAACTCTGGATGATTTGGCCAAGAATTTAATGTTGAAACCCACTACAAAGATGCTCAAAAGGAGAACATCAAGTGATCTGGCTGATGACTAGGATAATATTTTGACCAAGCAGCCATACTATGTAACAACATTGTATTGTGTTATATGACCTATTATAGTGTTTATTTTTGTATATGCCATTGGATTTATACTTCTCATGTTATTGTATGACCACATATATTTATTTAATGCCCTGTTAGACAAATTGTAAATAAATCTGAGGGAAAAATTGAATGAAGTACAGTATTGCATCTGGTACTTGGTTTATAATGTGTGTAACAAGCATTTTACAACAAAAGATGGAATATTATTAGTATTTTTATTATGTGTTTCTTAATTGGAGTAAAATGATAACTACATAATATCTGATTGTTTGACATTGTGAACCTGAACTCTGATAATTGTAGCTGAATCAAATTGTAAAATTATATTCAATGATGCTGATAACAACACTTAATCTTGAAGGCCTATATTCTAGTAGCATAGATATTTATAGAGTAAATGAATAAAATTATTGAAAGTAATGTTTACTGACAAATACTTGTTTAGTTTTACACCTTCAAATTCAAACTTATAGAGCAAATGAATTAAAGTATTTGAAGTATATTTATTTATTTATTTTTATATATAGGCGAAAAACCTGGGTGGTTATCATCGCCTAGTATTTGAAGTAATATTTATTGGTAAATAGCTTACAGCTTGTAATCAAATTTATAGAGTAAATTAATAAAAATGTTTAAAGTAATATTTATTGGTAAATATCTGTTTAGTTTTACCCCCTCAAAATCATATTTATAGAGTAAATGAATAAAGTTATTTAAAGTAATGTTTATTGGTAAATAGGCTACCTGTTTAGTTTTACACCCTCATAACCAAATTTAAAGAGTAAATGAATAAAGGTATTTAAAGTTTTGTTTATTTGTAAATGCCTATTTAGTTTAACCCCGTCAAAATTAAAGTTATAGAGTAAATGAATTAAAGTATTTAAATTACTGTTTATTGTTAAATACCTGTTTAGTTTTACCCCTTCATAATCAAATGTATAAAAGTATTGAAATTAATGTTTATTAGGAAATACATGTATAGTTGTACACCTTCGTAATCAAACTTACAGAATAAAATAATTAAAGTATTTAAAGTAATGTTTATTGGTAAATACCTATTAAGTTTTACCGACGCATAGTAAAATTTATAAATGCAAACCGAGTGGCACTGCTTTTTGTATTACAGGAAAACCTTCCACTACCAGTTTTCTTTTGGTACCGTACTCATGATCAAATATAGTCTTGTCAAAATTATCTTACGAATATAGCTAAAAAAATAAAGTATAGCCTAGGTGGTGTTAAGGAAATGGAGGGTTCAGTGATTCAATCTAAAATGTTGCGAGTTTTAAAATAAATATGCTATCATATCAAAATTATAAGACAGATAAATTAAAGGGAAAAGTCGAATGTAGAGCAAGATCAAATAATAAGAGTAGATAAATTTTAAAAAATTAAAAACTAATAATTTTTTAAAAAGATAATACATATTATAGAATACAAAATTACAAGCCTACATTTTGTTGGTATTAGAAAAACAAAACTGGAATTGGTTTTTAAAATTTTCCTTAGAGGATTTGTATTTTTCAATGGACTAAGTAAATAAAAGAAAAATCGTTTAAATGAACCATAAATGGCTCTGAGAAAGTTAAGTTCATAAAGATCTAATTACAGTATAAAACAATGAATTTCTTAAATTAAATAATTTGTTTATAAAACAAAAAATACAAGGCTTATGAATTCATTGCTTCCAATAAATTATGTAACTTTTGAAGTGGAACTTAACAATCAAGTTGAGTTGACTTCGTACTATACAATAGGACCTTATCGAAAAATGGAAATGAAGCGCCACAAGAGAAGAAAGTAACGTGAAAAACACCTCAATAATTTCGGTTTCTTTTTCAAAATGTCTGATACACATTTTTACACAAAAAGTCTCTAGTTTTCAGGGCCAAGGCATCGAATAAAATAGATCCTAATTCATTAACTCCAACTGTTAAATTAACGTCAAATGCCTCTAGCTGCACCTAAAATTTGAAAGTTGGAGATATGGTATTTTTTTGGAGGTTTTAAGTGTATTGATACAAAAAAGGTTTTTATGATCCAAGACCCTTTTTTGGCTGAGTTTAGTTACTTAAAAACATTCACTTTTATATATTAGATAAATATATGTACTTGTAGGCCGCCTTAATCGCCCTCATATTATTAGTCTATATAATTGAAAGCCTAAACTGATTCAATTAAAAATAATTTTCAAATATTTATCCTAGCAAAATTTTCTTGTTTTTGACATGGCAAGTTTTTTCCTAAATCTATATACGTATAAGCCAAATCCACTGACTCACTGCTCACGATTTCTCAAAAACTACTGACCGGATCGGAACGAAATTTGGTATGTAGCTTCCTCTAGGGCCATAAGGTGCTCACTAAGAAAGGTTTTCAAAAAATTCGAAATTTTAGAGGGGGTTTGGGGGGGGTCAAAGTTACTAAATCACAATTTCTCTATAACTACTGAACAAATTGGAATGAAATTTGGTATGTAGCTTCCTCTAGGGCCGTAGGTGCTGATAAGAAAGAGTTTCGAAAAATTTGAAATTTTAGGGGGGGTTTGGGGTCAAAGTTACTAAATCACGATTTCTCCAAAACCACCAAACAGATTGGAATGAAATTTGGTATGTAGCTTCTTCTAGGGCCCTAGGCGCTCACTAAGAAAGAGTTTCAAAAAATTCGAAATTTTAGGGGAGGTTTCGGGGGTCAAAGTTACTAAAAATCCCCATAAGAAATACATAGTGTAATTTATATTTATTGATATAAAATATTTTTTGTTAATATACATTTAACTTTGATTTGTCTATCCGTGCAAAGCCGGATCGGGCCAGCTAGTAGATTCATAAGAAAGAACAAAATCTACAGTGTAACATTGAAGGCAGTTTTAAAATTAAAATCAATATACTTACTGATTTAAGAAGAATAAACTACATATCCAGAGCTAGTGCAAAAACTATTAAATGGATTTTGTTTACATTTTCACACAAAACTTGTCTTTCTTTAGTTTACTTGTAATCCTTACAAAATATTTTACAAAATTATTATTTAAAAAAAATATATATATTTTCCTTTTGTTCCATGAAATCAGTTAAATTTAGAGAACTGCCCCTTTGTGTAGAACATTTGACTTTCATTCCCTCGTATGTTTCTATATTACCAGCTCAGCAACAGCTTCATATATTATGTTTTTTATTTAAGGTTTTTTTATTTAGCTTTGCAATGATTACAGCACCTTCAAAAATGAAAGTATACTATTATTTTTAATTAGGTAACTGTTTTAAGAATTTATTTTATTATTATTATTTTATTATTGTAAATAGTATTTTACTCTGTTAAATGAACCTTTACATTCTTTCCGTGATGTTTGCATTAGATAAGGAGTTGAAAACTTATTTTTTTAATAACTTTGGGAAGTACTTCGCCTATATTTTGGAATGGCTGTAGTTTTTGATAGAGGCAACATAGAGACTTCTAGTTTGCGCCATTTGATTTCTTTTTTTATGCCCTTTAAAATGAGGGGTCACATGATGGAGGTTTGCATTTGAAAATTTTAAATTACCCCTTGTACCCTCCTTTAGACGAAATGTTTAACCACCTAAAAAAGTAAAAGAAATTTTATAATAGGTATGGTCAAGGTCTCACATTGATATCTCAGGCCGTTTAAATTATATCCAGGTGTGCCAGGCCATAAAACTCACCCTGTATATATATATATATATATATATATATATATATAAAGATTAGGTACCATTTGGCTGCCTTATATGGCACGATTTGCATTCGATTTGGCGGCTGGTTCTAAATGGAAGCCGTATACGGCCGCCAAATTGCAGACCCTGTTATTCTGTCTTATAATGATGATTAATGACGAATAAAATTGATTTGTATTGGCAGTCAAATGGGACCCTAGTGTATATTTTTAGTTCCAAAAAGTTTGTCTTGGAGTGCTAGCATCGCTACGTTTCACAAGTGGATATTCATTTTAGCAATTTCTGAGCAAATCTGGCGGCCGAGGTCTGGCAACGCTGCAATGAGACACTGCATCCTGTTTTAACGTATGTGGCTCGAAGCTCTGTCTCACGTTTGCAGGAACTCCTGATTATTTCCTTATTTTGAAATACCCTGCCTCTGACGTTGCTTTTATATTGGATTTTTATTGACTAAACGATGGTTTCTGTTTCTTTCTTTCGAATCATCGCTCTTCTTTTTCTCCGCGGGTCTGTGTAGCTGTATAAACATAAACTATATGAAATAAATACAGGAAATAACTATCAGTATATTACCTGCTTGTTAGTCCGTCGTGTGACTTCTTTGATTCGTTTTACTACGACGCGTTTCGAGACCGTAGTCTCATTATCAAGTAAATAATATATTACTTTTCAGGTCGTCATATACACACTAAAACACAAACACAATAAAAACAAAAATACACAACACATAATAATTTTTTGTGCGACACGGATTAAGTCGGTTGGTGTCTCCATCTAGTCGTCTACGATACACTAAACTAAGCAGTCTATTTGTAAGGTGGTCGTTGACCAGACCTATCTTGATAACCGAGGGCTGTATCGTATAGGTCGTTTGATTGAAAAGATGCTGATCATTCAGTAACTTATCTGGGTTATGTCTGAATTCTTTATAAATTTCTAATTCTTCTATGGCGTTTATTAATCTCCCCTTTACGCAATAATGAAGAGGTGTCAAGTTATTGTCGAAATTCATGTGACTGTTAAATATAGTCTATTAAATGTTGAGCGTAATTTGACTTCATTTTACGCATGTTATTGTGCGGCAGGTGTTCTTTAAAGCGTTCTTTAAGCGCTCTGCCTGTCTGTCCAATATAAAAGCAGTCACAATCGTTACATTTTATTCTGTATATACCTGACTTCCTTTCTGTTGGTGTCGATCGTTTATGACGCAATATTTTTTTAACATTGTTATTTGTTCGATACGTGATGTTAACTTTGTGTTTATTAAATGTATTTTTTAGCATCATAGGGACAATGTTAGAATATTCGATCGAGGCAAATTTATTAATTTCCTTGTTTTTACGTGGCATGGATGTCCTTTTCATATGTTTACGTAATAATTTGTCGATCATTGAACTTTGATAGCCGTTTCGCTGTGCTATATGCTTTATGGTGTTAAGTTCATCATGGAAGTCCTGTTTATTTAGTGGTATAGGGAGAAGGCGGTGGATGAAGCTGTTGTAAGCAGACATTTTTTGAGACATGGGGGGAAGTGATATATTATTTACTTGATAATGAGACTACGGTCTCGAAACGCGTCGTAGTAAAACGAATCAAAGAATCATACGACGAACTAACAAGCAGGTAATATACTTATAGTTATTTCCTGTATTTATTTCATTTTATGAAGTGACTTAGACACCAAAAATCATGAAATTAAAAAAAAATAATAATAATAAACTATATGTTTGCTATGCATTTTCGGGAAATTATTTTAATCTTTATTTATCTTAGACAAATAGATTACAGGCCTAACGAAGTAAGGTGAGGAGTTTCAAATTTATTTTCCATATTTATCATAGTGGCCGTTTATTTAAGGACCACAGGAGTGGATCTTGATCTTATTTTACGCTATACTAAAGTTAGTTAAATTTACTTTCCGTGCACTTTATTGTTAGTTTTAATTAACTTGGCTCTCATCAAGGTATTTATGAATGTTTGCCGCAAATATCAATAATGTTCACATCCCCTTTGGGCTATCGCCTCATCGTTTCACACAAACAAAGCTACACTCACACGCACACACACACACACACGCACACATATTACAGCCAAAATGTGAAACGGTCGAGTTAATATAGTATTGGGTAGACTCTCGTGCAGAATAAGCCTATGTAAAAGCCGGGAAAGGGATTTTACGGCCCAACACACTAACAAAATACCCTGCTAATTCATGAAAATATGATCATGGAGTACCGTCAAAATGTCCGTGTTTCCGTCAAGCTACCTCGCACCAATTCATTACGATGTCAAAGAAATCGACAGCTGAGTTGGATAGAGTCTCTATACTAGTAATGTTATTGGAAAACACGATGAATCTTTTTTTAAATAAAATAAAACTCTATCCAGGTATCCTTGCTCAATTAGAAACCAAAAACTGCACGGTAGTCTGCAGATATGATTATATGCCATATTATTGAAAAAATTTGGTAGAATTTGCACAGGCAACTAGAAAAGATTATAAGATGCATTTTCCATACTGTACGCATGCACTATGTGGCAGGCATTATTTTGAGTTCCTGCTCCGATTAAAGGTTTCCTTTCGCTCCGTTCAGGGTCACGTCCAATGTTGTACCTTGTTGAATTACAGTGGTTAGTGTCGCTCTCATAAAGTGATGTTTTTGACGTTACGGTGTTTTGCCAACAATTTATCATTGGATTACTTTTTAATATGCTTCTTCTTTTCTTTTTATTATTATTTCATTATTTCGTCGCAAAAATGTATCCGGTTCTTCCTTTGTGAAACCTTCAGTAATGACTCTTTCATTTATTTTATTTATATTTAATCCTCGTTGAAGTCGCACTTCCTTAGATACGAATTGCTTCAACCCTATTTCCGTTTGTAACCTACCCGCGTTTTTCTCCTTAGCAATTTTGCCCATCTGCGTCCCTTTACATCGTTTTTCAATACCAGCGTCTCCAACCACTATCTTAACCTCGGTACTCACTTTCATAAGTAACTCAGTTTCTACTACCTTAGAAATGTTATTACTTTCTCCTACATTTTTTTTATTTGAATCATTCTTTAATAATACTTTATCAATTTTACTTGAATTGTTTTTATTTATTTCTACTCCGTTAACATCTTTTATATTATTTTTCTACCTTGAGTTTATATTAAAACAATTTTTCTTTTATTTTCCTAATGGCCGATTGTTTTTCTATAAACGGTATTTGCACTTCTTTATCAATTTTAAATTTAATATATTTTTGTCTTCCATGTTTATTCCGGCTTGTAATTCGAATAATATGTCACAACCCATTATCACACGTGACCTTAAACCTTTTACGACTAACAACTTCATGTCTATTGTTTTTGCCCCCAATTTAACTTTAACCATAGCTTGCTTGTTTATTTTTTGTATCTGTCCTTTTAACGCGGTAACTATTTCAACGTTTGTTACAGAAGTTCCAAAATGTCTACATCATTGCCTTTTAAATGCTCAAAGTAATCTAATTGTACTACACTTATATCCGCACCGATGTCAATCTCTAGTACCGCCGGGTTAAGTTCAATTTCCGCGAAATTTGCCGGAATCTCTTCTATAGGCTTTTTCTGTATCTTGATTACTTAGCAAGTCATCCCGTATGTTATAATGAATACTACCTAACGCTTTCTGTTTACTATTTTCATTTTTTCGGTTAAATATACATTGGTTTCAGGTTCGATCCTAGCCAATGGCAATACATTATTTTTACCTTTTTATTATTATTTAACTTTGTCATTACATTATTTATATTTATTGTTATTTTATTCACGGCCCTGTGTTTCCTAAATATAATGTCTTTCTAGGCAGAACCTCCTTATTTAGTTTTTCGGCTTCTGATTAGGAGTAGGTTTTGGTGGACCGGGTCTATTTGGGTTTGGGTGTTTGGAGTTATTTTGGGTTTGACCATTAGTCCAGTCAACCTGTGTCGTAAAATACCCGATAGAGGAAAAAAATAGTATAAAGCTAATTTTTTCCCCATCGATTACTATAGTTTAGACAAGTGTATTGCCAAAAGTCCCCACCACTACCCCCCTTGCTTCCCCCCAGCGCCCCCCAAAGTTTGAAATTGCAATGGTTTCGTAAATCGAGTTTATCTCAAAAACTATTAAAGGTATTGGAGTCAATTTTTTTCGTTGTCTTTCTTATAATTTTTTCTACAATTAATGTCCTAATCCTTTTTATCGTATCTTTTACCGTTTGGTAGTTATTTGTAAACAAGCTGATAAAAATGTATATATTTAATTACGTAATTTTACTTTTTGGTTTCCAACTATTACACTTACATTTTACACAGAAATGTTTCAAACAAAACTTTTAGCTCCTTTTAAGAGCTTTAAAATTGTGTATCACATGACATACTTAACGTTTATATATTGCTAGTATCAGCCGTGAAAGTGCAATGCGCACAATTTTCGCGGCACTCAGCAGTAGAACGAGCCCCCCGCTCTGTCAAACTAATTTGCTTGTTAATGAAACTCCATAACTGTGTACGTTTAAATAAGTTATAGTTGCAGGTTGCTATGGAGTCGTCAGTTAATTTTGACATTATTATCGGCTAAACTTGTTGGCTGATAAGGAAATGCCACGTATTATCTTATTTTATTTGTTGATGCAACGCTTTTAAGTCCATTAAGTATGTGATTTTACTACAGATATTATTGAAAAAATCAAGATTAATCACTTTACAATTTCCAAATTGCCCTGCGTACTAAACAGGATACACACCGGACAGGATGTATGTAATGTTGAAGTGTCGGCTTGGAGTCGGGGATGAGTGGCAGCAATAAGCAAAGTTTCGACTATGACCTTGAGACAGAAGGGGCGTGTTGTGTTGTATGACTCATACCGTTCTGACTTGAAAGTCCAGTCAAAAAAACGCTCATTAAACTGATTAAAGTTAAAAGTTAAA
>JAGFPH010000220.1:400472-445594 GCA_018207615.1 Philaenus spumarius | reverse complement strand
GTGTTATACCAATCTTTAAATCCAATATTTTTTACTCAATTATTAGCTGTTTAAACTAATATTATGGTAGATGTTACTTTGAAAAAACTGGTTTATTAGAACGGAAATGATTTCTCAACCTTATTTAAAATTAATTAAAGTTGGTTTTATGTATTACTTTTAGTTTTATACAATATTAGTATTATATACCAATCTGTAAATCCAATATTTACTTTACTCAATTATTAGATGTTTAAACTAATAATATGGCAGATGTTACTTTAAAAAAAAACTATTTAAATAGAACAGAAATAATTTCTAAACCTTTTTTAAAAACAATTAAAGTTTGTTTTATGTGTTACTTTTAGTTTTATTTCATATCCTGTATATAGTTAATACATTGGGCAATGGTTGCAAATTATTCACAGAATGAGTATACAGTCCCAAACCACGTAGGATAATATTTCTCATAAATAAACTATGAATTGATATAAAATTTACCATTATTAAAAATAAAAATAAAACAAATTTTAATCATAACCCAACAGGACAAATATTGCACTACCTATGCCTGCACAGAGCGTAATTAAACACCACGTTCTGTTGTTTATTGGTGTCAATATTTTTTTTTCAAATAGACTTGTGCAAATAACAAGTCTAACAAATTTCTAAGGGAAAAGTATTCAAATGTATACAATATGATACGTTTTAAAATCTTTATTAAGCTTTAATTAATGGTAGACCAGAAACCGGATCTGTAATTAGGTGGACACTAAGGCGCCCATTTAACAGTAGCCGCCAAATCATATTCAAATTACAGTAAAGGAGCCAAAGGTAACAAATCTTTCTATTACTGCTCATGTAGAATTGCTAGATAACTCTTGACTGCCTTACGTGGTAATTTGCATTTTATTTAGCAGATTGTGCTAATTTAATGTAAAACTAGAGGCCTGTGCTGCTCCGCAGCATTGAAATTAATAATACAATATTACTGAACTTAATAATGGTGATAATATTCTATTCAAATTAGTAGGCCTCTCAGAGAAGTATACATTTTTATTACAGTAATACAAAAATAATTTATAACAAAAAATAGTAAAAATGTATTTAAAAAAATAAAACTAAACAGTCGTCTTTGGCTTTTTACAATACTTCTTTCCAAACAATATTGGCTGTGCGTCGACCTTATTATGAACACCATAGTAAAAAATATTAATTTTTTAAAGTAGCGTTCAATAAATCATTACACACGGTGAATTAGCTTTTCTTCGAAGTTTTAGAATTGCTTGAGTCATTAAACTCTGTCTGAGGCTTCCCAGTTTTCGTTCCAGTTTCCACTTTGAGTTGTTTACGCTTCCGTTTAGTAAATTTAGTGTTCCTACCAAAATCTATAGTAAATACAACTGGATTTGAGAACACACAAACAATACAATAACTCAAAATTAATAATAGACTAATAATCACCTCAACTACGAATTCATAGTTTCATGATTGAAATTCGGCAGATAAATAATAAAAGTCTTTGAAAGCCTAAAACAAATTAAATTGCACATAAAAAATAAAATAAATACTTTTCCACTATCAATTCTAAATCAAAAATAACTATACGTATGAAAGAATATTCAATCATACTTTCCACGAACATATGTTAAAAACATATGGTTAACAAAAGGAGGAATGGATTTTATAAAGACAATTTCGGAAAAGTGTGAAAAAATTAAACTTTATGTTGGTTGTCCATAGTGTGTTCGCTTAAAACTCGTCCAATTTCAATGATCAATGACTTAAATGAAAACCGGTATTTCACTGAAGGTTCTTAGATTAAAAGTTCCTAATTACTAATTTTCTATACAGGTTATTAAAAAAAAGGAAGGGCATTATGAGTGAAGATATACAAACTGGTTTCGTTGGAGTTCAAACAAGGAGTTCAAATTAAAGAAAAGCACACAGCTAAGTTCATTTAGCCATACAGAAATACTTTTTTCCCAGAAAATTATGAAAGATTTCTAAGAAAATATAATTAAAAACACTTTTAAAAATTGATAGTTGCTTAAAATGTCCTTTTATGTAGGTTTGACACCGGCAGCCGAATAGTCGAGATATACACCTGTTCGACTTGACAACACTGCCGGCAGCTAAATGTACCCACACCAAACAGATATGGCAGCCAAAAGGGACCTATATACACGCTGCGCCGAATAGCCGCAATCTTGCTGCTGCCAAATAGCACCAATATTGAAACATGATCTTAAAGGAGTCATAAATTAATAAAAATATAATATAGTGATCCGTAGAAGGTCACAATCAATTTAGCAAGTTAAAACATGGATATACTCTTCTCTAAAGGGTGGCAGCCAAATGGCTTACTTTTTGACGGCCGCCAAATAGATAGGTGTATTTATATATATATATATATATATAGGTTAGCTGAAAAGAAACCTGCACCCATTTAATTCTTTTACTTTTTAAGATTGCTAAACATGGTTTTGGGGAATATTCTTTGTAGTGAGGATTTTCCTTTGAAATTTCATATTTTTTAATTTTGGTTTTTCAGGGGTGGGGGTAGTTAAAAAATATCTGATGAGCCTGTAGTCAATGATAGAAACCTTGTGTTCTTTTTAAAGATTGGTGGGACAAACATTTTGTTGTGAAGAAAATAATTGTTGATTCTCCCTAACCAAAATGGCAGATATTTATGATGTTTTATTATTAAGATAGTAAAAAGGAAAATTAAACTTTTACTTGAATTTTATTTTATTTAAATTTTCTTTTCAGGAACTAACATAGGTGAGATAAGCCTTCTCTTTTTGTTTTTGGCTCTGAGGGGGTTGAGGGAATAGTGGGAAATAAAAACTGTTAAATATAACATAAGGTCACTTAACGAGAAAACCTTTACACTATTAAACCAACCAAAGCCAATTTAATTCAGTTTCACTCTGGAACGCACTTTTTTGTTCGATTTCTAAAATAAATAAACGGTACCAGGAACTGGCACATACTTTCTCACAAACACATTTAAATTACTAAACAGATTCACTGTGACTTGTAGGGTGGGGTAGGAGAGTTTTTTTTTTATTAAAGTTGGAGATTAACTAATAAATACTATTATTATTATCTAGAGAGAAAACTATTCGATCGATTTCCAACAAATTTGCACCAAACACGTCAATTAGGTCTTTATAGATGCACGTAAAAAGGTTTTGAAAAATTTTGAAAAACAACCCGCTTTATGGCCAAAAAAACCCCAAAAATCAGTTATTATTATTATTATTAGCTAAACGAGAATTTTTAGAAAGATACGTGTTTTTGTATATGGTAGGGCATATTAAAGGCTACAAATAAGCCAAATTTTATCAAAATCGTAAGAGCCGTTTTTTTATAAAAAAATAATAACTGATTTTTTATGGGTTTTATGGCCAAAAAGGGGGTTGTTTTTCAAAAATTTTCAAAACCCTTTTTCGTGCATCTATACAGGCCTACTGAACATGTCTGGTGCAAATTTGGGTAAAATCGATCGAATAGTTTTCTCTCTAGCTTTGTATACTTTTATTAAAGTTGGAGATTAACTAATAAATATTATTATTATTATCTAGAGAGAAAACTATTCGATCAATTTCGAATAAATTTGCACCAAACACGTCAATTAGGTCTTTATAGATGCACGTCAAAAGTTTTTGAAAATTTTTGAAAAACAACCCCCTGTATGTCCAAAAAACACCCAAAAATCAGTTATTATTATTATTATCAGCTAAACGAAAATTTTTAGAAAGATGCGGGTTTTTGTATATGGTAGGGCACATTAAGGCTACAAATAAGCCAAATTTGATCAAAATCGTTAGAGCCGTTTTTTTATAAAAAAATGATAACTGATTTTTTGGGGTTTTTTTTGCGAAAATGGGGGTTGTTTTTTTAAAAATTTTCAAAAAAGTTTTTCGTGCATCTATACAGGCCTACTTGACATGTCTGGTGCAAATTTGTTTGAAATCGATCGAATAGTTTTCTCCATTTCGCCAAAAAACCCCCAAAAATCAGTTATTATTATTAGCTAAACGAGAATTTTTAGAAAGATGCGGTTTTTTGCATATGGTAGGGTACATTAAAGGCTACAAATAAGCCAAATTTTATCAAAATCGTTAGAGCAGTTTTTTTATAAAAAAATTAAAACTGTTTTTTTGGGGGTTTTTTACGAAAAAGGGGGTTGTTTTTTAAAATTTTTCAAAACCATTTTTCGTGCATCTATACAGGCTTACTTGACATGTCCAGTGCAAATTTGTTCGAAATCGATCGAATAGTTTTCGCTCTAGCTTTGTATACATACAGACATACAGACATACATACATACCGACATACAGACAGACATTTAGTAAAAACCACTTTTTTGGACTCAGGGGGTCCCAAAACGGATATTTCCACAAAAATCTCAACATCGATTTTTTTTGCGATCACTATACTTTCTCTATACTATAGTATAGTGAGAAAGTAAAAATTGTTAATAAAATAACCTAGGTCGAAATTAAGATAATTTATCCTCAATAATTGTTTAACATTTTTTAAACAGGGAATTTTATTTTTACAATTGTGTTTTGACAATTTATACACAAATGAAGGCAAATGTCCAAATAAATAATTATAAAAATATGAACAATCCATCATTAGAAACTAATTTTTAATACAAAAAAATATGTTGACATGCTCTAAAATTTGTACACCCTCCTTCCAATGGAAAAAATATGAATCAGTATGATGTTCTGTTGTGCAACATAGAAAAAACTAATTGCTTCAATTTGCATTTAATTAGTCATGTTTTCTTTAGATAATATTTCATTGAGTTTACAATTTGTCAGTTTTTAAAGGACCTTTAACCTTTAATCAAAGGGCAATTGTATTACGTACAATCTGCTTATAGAGATCACAGCACTTAATTTATTACTGCATTTCGAGCTATTTCTTATAAAATATATTTTTTAAATACTTTGTAATACTTATTGTGCTTTCTTCCACAGCATAATGCGTAATATTAAGACTTTGGACCATATGTTTATATTAAGAACCGTAATCAATTCGAGATATCATTGTCCTTTAGTTTCAAAGATAAGAGGTTTGGTACACGTACTGCACATACTTAGGTAGTATATGTATTTTCAGTAGAACCTAGGTTATCCGAAATAAAGATGGAAGCCATTTTGGTTAAAAATTTTTTTTGTTATAATCGAATGTAGCACATTCTAATACATTTTACAAGGTTAATTCAATGTCACTCGATAAAGGTATTTGTTACTTATACTCTTTATTTTACATAAATTCTGACCATAAAAACCATTCGTATACAATTATACAAAAAACAATAACAAAACAATCTGAAGATACCCACTGTTGCCAGACATACGATAACTATCATATTTGTACGATATTTGACCACTGTATACAGCATATTATCAAAAACTAAAATGTACACAAAATACAATAATTCTCGTAATGCGTATGTTACGTTTACATAACATTTGATAGAGAAGTCAATGATTGCCAAAAAGTACAATCAACTGACACGTTTTAGACACATTTATTTATAGCAAACTGCCCTATTCACGGCTAAATTGACTCTTAATGCAATTGGTTACTGTAGTTACTTTCTTTCCTTTTCCCTTCTTTGTTTCGTCAGTTTAGTTGAATGAGATGGGCGGTATTTTACATAGACCTTCTAGACATTTATCCTTGTTCTGTTTCTTTGGATTAGTAGATAACTTACAGTAATAGCCTAACTTTTTTTGGCAAACACAAAACAGATTTGCCAGGGTTAGGCTTGGTTGCAAACTGATCGGTCAAAGAGTCGACCGAGAAAAAGACAAATCAGGTATTGTACCTATTTAATTAATTGTTGTAGTGTAACTGTAAGCAAGGGGACTCTATTAAAAATGATATGTTCCTCTTCAGCCCTTTTACATACTGCACTTTGAAACCATGTGTTCTGGTATGCAAAGATATATTTAAATTATAATAGTACATGAGTTTATTTCTCTAAAAGAATTCTTTACTTTAAAAAAACAAAGGCCCCAAATGAACTTTGCCAAACATACCTGCTGACATCACTCTGGTTACACATACTCTCATCAACACGTATACACTAAAACTCCTTTAAAAAACCCATTGAAATGCATACAGTTGCCAGTCTCTTATTTCCTACAGTTGAAAATATATAACATTTTTTCCTTTCTTTGCAATAAATGGATTCTTTTTCAGATCACAAAACACGTTTTTAGAATTGCAGTATGTTTGTTTAATGAAGCTAAAATTGTATTATTAAATTTGTGTAACATTTCATCAACCTTCCTGACATTGTTTATCAATGCCAAGGCGAGACGACAACATCGGCTAAGAAAACGTTGTAATCAGTATTTAAAAAATCTGTACAAGAAATAAATATGGGTGCTGAAGGTGTATTACCTTGTGAGATATATATCATGAAGAAGTCCAGGTGCAGGAACTGAACCAGATGTGTTAATTCACTGACAGCCATTATATCTGGAAGAGATGCTTGTAAAATTAGTTGCTTATTAAGTTCGTATTCTTTCCTTACAGGTATATAACTGTTTGATAAAAAGACAAATGCCTTGAGTGTAAAGTCAGCATCAAGTCACTAGCTACAAAGACGTGTAAGGTTAACAACACAAAATCTTCAACCTCAAGTCCTATTGTAGGTACGGTACTAAATAACATATTTTAGGGTGTTTGTAGCACAATCCCAGCAGGATTTTATTACTGGACAGTCGAAGTTCAAGAAACAAGTTCGGTCTTATTAATTTTGAGTTCTGTTGATGAGAGCTATAAATAAGAATATTGCCACTTCTTCACCATTCTCATCCAAGCGACCGTTATGGAGAAGAGTGCAATTGTGAACAAGAAGTAATTTTAGGTTAAAGCCAGGGTTCAAAAACAAATATATCACTAAAATTTTATTTCACAAATATTTCTTGACATTCATCAACATGACCTTTAAAAGACTAAACATCGAGGTAAACAACTTTGACAAAATTATGATTGGGAGCATTTTTTTAATCGTCTTTACTTTATGCCGGTTAGACTAACGAAAACCAGGAATGGAACAACTCATGAAATTGCTATTGTCAATGGCTGGAATCAAACTGTTAACCCAATCATATGGCATCGCTGCCTTGGCAACTAGGCTACCATCGCTCCCTGAAAATGGAGCAAATAGATGTGAATGTGTATATTGATAGTATGATGAAAGGTTCAGTTATACAACCCACTGCCTGTATAACCCATGTAACAAATCCTGTGTTCCTGTCTGAAGTGTACATACTTAAGATAAAGAAAGATGTACTACGCTTACAATCATTAATACTCATAACATAATTAACAATATGTATATATATAAAAAAAAAACTTTAATATATCCAACTCTAATATTTCCACTCCATTATAAACTCTACAATATTATTCTTATGACAAAGCTATTGAATTTATTGAAAATTTATTTAGAGATTATTTACAATAATTTAAAATTGTTTATTTATGTGTAGCGGTGTGGGTTATTTGTGGCAGTGAGGGTTCCCATGGTATTAGGTTGCTCTTCAAACTCTAGAAAAAAAGGGCAGTAGACTCTGGCTAAAAAGGCAGTGCAAGAGTATACAGAAAAAAGGAGAACTCTTTTAATCATGAAATTCAGTATAGACATAGAATCCTCCGGCTCTCCTTACTTTCTATAGCACACTGATTTGAATAAAAAACCCCGAACCACAAAACAAGAACCACGGAACAAAAACAATAACTAAATTGTAAGTTACGTTTATTAAGCTACCCTTATGTACATTTCGATGACATAGTCATCATCCTCATTTTCTATAGCACATTGCCGATAAAGGGAGAGGCATAAAATCACCGTGTGACATGAGTCCTGTCGTTGAGGCTTCTCCATAAAGGCTGAGTGATTTTCCTTGAACAGCTTTTTCTGCATTCTGCTTAGCTGAGGTTTGGCTTGTTGTTTTAAATTCTATTCTGAATCTACTGTGATTAGTTCAGTCAGACTGAATGATGTGTGTGTGTTTTATTTTTGCATTATTATTCATTTTCCGTTTAGGGTTCAGAATGCAGTGCTCGTCTTACGGCCAGCCTCCTTGCCCCTACCTTTCCTTGAACATTATTGACTGAAAAATAAACTTCATTTGGGAATAAGTCATTCTAGATGTCGAACAGACTTCAAAAATCAAGGGGTTATCAATCCTACCTGTATGTGTTTTTGTTTTTCTGAAAAGTACCTAAAACTTTAAAAAAACTTATGAAAACGATAAAAATGCTTAGATTTTATAACAATAATATAATTTTATGACACATCACAATGTTTGAAACTTTTTATTCAAGAGTTATAGCCGATTACTTTTTAGTAAAATTACCTTTTGAGCCACTAAAGCACTCAAATGGTTGCTTTTAAGATATAATACTCTAAAATAACATTGTCTTAAAAATTTTGTTCTTTCTAAAAAATTATTGGGGTCCTTCTATTATAATTTTGTTTTAAATTTAGTTACTTTTAAAATACCTACCGAATACAAAATATTGTTAACATTTTACATTTTACCCATTTCAACACCTGCTCCATAAAAAAAGAACCATTCAAATAAGGTAAAATATTCTCATATTAAAATTCGAAAATATTGTATTGACTTTTAAGTGTAAAACTAATACCGTTAGCGATTATGTAAATATATTTACTGTAGGCCTATATGTTAAAAATTTATTTGTTATTTTTACTATTTCGAGTTCAAAGAAACGGATTAACTGTACTTTATGGATGATCGTACATTAATATGTTAAATCAGTGGCGTAGCGATCATGGAGCGAGTGGAGCAGCCGCTCCAAGGCGCTTGGCCTCGGGAGGCAGAAAATTGTTGAAATAGTACATTATGATGCAATGTGTCGTCTAAATTTATCATTATTAGTCAAGCGCAAGATTTTTTGAACGAGTCGTAGGTGCATACTTATGACTGGCTGTTGTGACAAGAACCACAGTTAGTAGGACCAACTAACTGCACTTAAGGTTCACGCACAGGCCTGGCTGTGAGGCTTTCACCACAGCGTAATTAACCCAAGATTATCTCTTTTAATAATGGTAATATACTTGCATATTATACAAAGGAGCCTACATCCATCTGACGGAAATATATTTTCTAAAGTAATGAGCCATTTAAATCAGTTGTGTAGTCTCCGAAATTACTTCCAAACAAAAGATTACCCTATATCTTTTTAATAATTATCTAGATTAATGCAGCCTATGTCTATCTAACGGAAATTTATTTTCTTATGACTAATTTATACTGTAATCCAAATCACTTGAGTAGTCTCAGAGATTACTATGCTCTACTGGTGGATATTTATTTTCCAGAATAATTAAGTACAATAAAGGCAGATAGATAATTTACAAACTGCAGAATACTTGTAATTGTATACAGCTAAGTTTTTATTTTGGGAAAAAATAAAGAGTAACTTATTTTTTGCAAAAACTGGTTTATTGATTCAAAGCAAATGTAGATAGTAAAATTTAAAATACATGAATAGAAAATGAAATTAATATTTTATAGTCTAAAATTATATGCTACGAAATATAAGGAAAGTTATTCATCAAACGATCTTATACTCAGTAGGCCAACCATTTGTCTTTCTTTTTGACCGGAAATCACATCACTCACACATTCCTCAATTTTAGGTACATACCTAAATCATTCCTTTCTCTGATAACAGCATAGCTATTGTCACGAGTCTAGCATGTGTCATTATACTTTTCAGGGCATTTTAATGCATTCTTAATGCTATTAAGTTGAAAAGCAAATTTCCCCCTCATTATTTATTTTTTTATTACATACATAGTTTTATTTTTATTAACATACTGTAACAAAGTGATGGTGCTATCAAGCTTTAGACGTATTTTTGTCTGTAGAATACTAAAAGTTCTGTCTTCAATCATTCTATTCAGTACACTGCACTGTAACAGCTTAATAGGAAGGCTCATATTTTTTACATTGTAAGTAGGTAGTCAAAGAGAGATTCTGATGAGTGATGAGTTAAACAAAAAGAATTTTTCTTCTTTATTTGATTAGAAATGTCATCGCACCCTTCTATTTCTGCAATGTTTCTTCAACATCAGTTTTTAAATAAACTTTTTGAACTTACCGTCCAATAGTCCAATTTCACACGTCCAACGACGGCCGTTTCGGCTATTCAGCCATTATCAAGTTAGGACCATTGTCCTTCGTCATTAATAAAAATAAAAACACATAGTACACTTAAAACACTTACACACACGAGTCCACAATTACAAAATACACGCTCGCACATTTTAATGTCCGTGTGGTTAGATCACTGTCCACGGCTGACAGTCTGACATAAATTCCTTGTTATGTAAACAGCTGACTGGACGAATGGCTTTATCTACTTCTGTATTGACAAAGTAAAGCACGCTATTTAAAATTGCGGGATGTACTGTATTGAGTAATTCTAAGTGTGTTTTATAAAGGTCCAAATTCAACTTGGCCTTCTTACAATATAAATTTCTAATTTCCTCTTTAATCCATTTTATCTCTGCCGCATGTTTAATCTTGATCGCGACATTGGACTTATTGCGGATGTTAATAATGCAATATTTAGGCTTAATATCTTTGTGAAGACATGTTTTGTTGAACTTAATGTGTAGGCATGTTTTAGCTATCTTTATCTTGATGTTTCGGAATTTGTATACCAGCGATGCCTGACCGGCTTCTAATTTGATTAGCATGTTTGTGGTACCAAGTCACTACTATACTGCCCTGGTAAGCCAAAAGACAGTAACTGCAGTTTAGGTAGTTTTGAGATATTTAAGGTTTTGTGTTTTGGTCATTGTCAAGCACTAAATAAAGATTTTTGTATGATATTTTTTTTAGGGTAGTGTAATTTTCCATCTAGAATTTAAAAATCATGTTTTTAAACTGAAAATATGTGTCCTTTATTTAAATACCTGCACTTACTGTAATTTGTGTTAGTGAATACTAAGCCAAATAACAGTAACTCTGCACATACTGTTTTTTTGCTTATGGTAAGACTGTATTTCAGCTTGTTGATCAGAAAGCAAAAAAACAGTAACTGACAGTATTCATGTTTGATGAAAATAAAAATACATTTTACGAACACAAGGAACCGAGATTTAGGAATCACTAACAAAATAACAGTTTGCTTTTTAAATTATGATTTAATGCTAAAAAAGTTTACAGTTACATTATATAATAAACGGTATCAGTTAACTGACACAAACTTTCTCCCAACTTACTGTAGTCAAAATAATATTGTTTTTAATCATTTTATTTACTACTTTTTAGAACAAAACAAAAAATAATATTCTACCTACGTCAATAGTATAAAAAAATTATTGTCCCAGGCGAAATTCGATCGCGCGACCTTTGAATTACTGGCCGTGCTCGCTACCGCGGTGCTACCCTGTGCGGCCGCTGCCGCGATGCTAGATTCACAACACAAACTTGTTTATTTTTAAACATTTCCCCATAATTATAAAACGCCGAAGTTTTTATAAAAGCGGGTGGTGTCATTTTGTTTGGTATCTTAAGCACTATAAATACTGAAAATTTGATCAAAATCGTTAGAGCCGTTTTTGAGAAATTTGCATTTTTGTCGTTTTTATGGGTTTTTGGGGTAAATTACCCTTAAAAATTAAAAATTGAAAAAAACGCCTGGAGATATTAGGGTTTAGTACCTACATACCTAATTTCATGAAAATCGGACCAAAATAGTGTCCTCTCTGATCGTGTATACATAGAGACAGACTGACAGACAGACACCACTCTAAAAACACTTTTTTGGGTTCAGGGAGCACCAAAACAAAAAATTCCACTAAAAATATTTTTGGGTTCAGGGAGCACCAACACAGATAATTGCACTAAACAATTTTTTGGGGTTCTGGGAGCACCAAAACAGATAATTCAACTGAAAATTCAAATTCGAACATTTTTACGAAAACAATACTTTCTCAATATACTACGTATAGGGTGGAGAAAGTAAAAATTAAATAAAAGATAACCTTCTTCTTAGTAGGTACTTGATTGTTTAGGTAGTACATTATACTATCTAGGCCAAAAATTTACCTCTTGAATGAGTAATAAAAACTTTATAAAAAGATCAAATAGTTTATGAAAACTACTTAACCAGAGTTTATTATAAATAACACTAAGTAATAGTATATTTCATTACTAGTACCGAAAGTGGCACTTTCCGGTGCGCGCCCAAGTTTCATGTGTGAGGCGGAGCCGAACACAGGAATATCGAATTTCACGTGTGAGGCGAAGCCGAGCATGTGAAAGTGTGTTTCACGTACGAGGCGAAGCCGAGTACGGGAATAATTGGAGCAAGTGCCGGAAAATCACTTTCGGTACAAGTTATGAACGGTACTTTTCATCACGACGCAAAAATACACACAATGCTGAAGAAGAAACCTCAGTAAAATGCAAACTATATTTCGAGAGATTTTAAACATGCGCTATAATAACAACACAGCAAAACTCATTTATACCTATTCCTGTTTTCGGTTTACATTGTTGAACAATAAGAACAGCTGATATAAATTGTAAGAATAAACGGCAAAGCGACGTCAGAGCGCGTAGCGGGCAAATGGAAAACTAATTGAGAGCAAGGGAAAACAAATTTAGAGCAAGGGAAAATCAGCTGATCGTTTTTCCCTTGCTCTAAATTAGAGCTTGGGAAACGATCGTTTTCGTTGCTACCAGCTGACATCGAAAGTAGCTACTTTCGGTACGGAGTGATGAAAACAAACTTTCCACCAATCTTTGCTGCTCGATATCTTGTTCTGTTATCAGATCTGATGTGTCCCTTATTGTAAGATTCAACCAAAATGAGTGCCTATTTGAAGGTATCAAAGGAACTAACTTTTGAATATTGTCAGCATTTTTACTTTTGATAACCCCTCTTGGTTGAGCTCTATTTGGTATGGGAACCTGTTTTTTTTAGGGTACCTGATTTTAAAAATTACTTGTTTTTAAGCTCACTACCAAAGGAGGTTTTGTAGTGCAAATCAAATGAGCCTTTTTTTAAATCACTTGCTCCATCTCACTGAAGTATGGCCGAGGATTCTTATTTGTGATTTTGTATGAGGATGAAGAGTCAAATGTAAGGAAAAAATCACTATAGTTTAAATTAGAGAGATGATCACATGTTGATGAACTTGCCAAAAGGTTGGAATCATTTTTTGTGGCTGTAAAGCACTTGCTTTCAGACTTGTGAAATTAAAAATGCACATCTTGTAAATGTTTTCCCACATATCTTGCATGTATAACCCATATTAGGAAAACTAACAAAGCTTTAATTAGGTTAATGAAAATGCATCATATTAATCTAAACATCCAACCGTGTTGATAGTTAAAACATTTGAGAATCACTTCAACTTGTAAACAAACAAACAACCAAAAATTATTCCCTCCAAAACCGGCTGTTGATACTTGAAACATTTTGTGTCTAGAAACAGTAAATTGGCTAAAATACTACTTCTATTATAATATTTTGTTATGACTTATATAGAGGAATTCTTAGTGAAAACTAAAGTATTTTTAACAGTAACTGCAGGTAAAAAACTCAGTTTTCTAGGCAAAAAAACAGTAGCTACACCATACTAAGCCAAATAATAGTATCTACGCTGTAGATACTGTTATTTGGCTTAGACCTTGTTGATACTGTTTTTTGGCTTAGAAATTGGGGTATTAGTGTGTAGTTACTGTGATAATTATGTTCAATATCTCCTAAACGGTTGAAGATACTATGTTTTGGGTTAGATTTTTAGATTCCTCATGGTCTGAAACTGTAAAATCAACTCCAACCTCAAAATGCATAATTTTGTCAGTTACTGTCTTTTGGCTTACCAGGGCAGTATAATTAATAATAATAAGATTACCTTGTTAGGTCCGTCACGTGACTTCTAACTATTTATACGATAGCCAACACAATAAAGTAAACATTGAATGTAAACACAAGTTTTATACACGAGTTTCTAACTTATCTAAAGTACACTTTGATAACACGGAAATGGATTTACTAAATAAAGGTCTGAAATACAATATCCCACGGCTAAATAATAGGAATCAAGTTAAATGTGATGTTGTCAATGCAGAAGCTGTAATAAAAACAATGAAAGACCATGTGTTACAAAATGACATAAGAGTAATGGTAAATAATAAATTAAACAATATTTTAAATAAAGCAAGCAATTTTAACCAACAACCTCATGCTTTCAATAGAATTTACCAAAATGATGTCAAAACGTTAAGCAGAATAACACGCAAACTAGAAGATAATGAAGCTATGGTGACTAAAGCCGATAAGGGTAACACTTTGGTAATCATGGATCAAACTGAATATAGGCAAAAGAGTAACGATTTTTTCAACGAGAACAACATTGAAAAGCTGACAGTTGACCCAACCAACAAATTCCACAAAAAACTTAACCTGACAATTAACAAATGCACAACTTTATTAAGCGAAGCCACACGCAGGTCCATTAAATCAATCAATCTGCAAGCTCCACAATTTACCGGACTACCGAAAATACACAAAAAACTCACTCCTATAAGACCATTAATCAACTATACCTCAGCACCAAGCTTTAAAACAGCGAAAAAGTTGGAGCAACTCATTAAAAACAACATCACAATAATAAATAGCAATAGCATAAAAAACACCTCAGAATTCATAGACAATACAAAAAATATTAAAATCCTTTCACATTTCAAAATCATTTCATTTGATGTTGTTAACATGTATACAAATATTCCGATAGCAGAAACAGTAAACATAATCAAAGAAAACCTTACCAAAACTAATAAATTGTGTAAACGTGAAGTGGAAGAATTAATATTGTTGCTACAAACAGTGCTGGAGCAAAATTATTTCACCTTCGAAAACACCTTCTATACACAAAAAGATGGTCTAGCAATGGGTTCACCACTCTCAGGTTTACTAGCCGATATCTATTTAAATCATTACGAAAATGAATTCTTACTGTCCAACCATAATAAATACAAACAGAACATAATATATTATGGCCGCTACGTCGATGACACGTTCGTAGTTTTCAATGGAACCGCCAGACAAGCCATCAATCTTAAGAATTACATGAACAGCATTAATTCCAAGATACAGTTCACGCTTGAAACTGAAAAAGATAACCAACTCAACTTTCTCGACTTAACCATCAAAAAAAGCACAGACAAGTTCGAATACAAAATTTTTCGTAAACCCACTACAACTGACGTCAGCATTCACGCTCATTCCTACCATCCATATTCTCAAAAAATGGCATCTTTTCATAGCTTTGTACATAGACTTCTCACTGTTCCATTGAGTAAAGGTGATTACCAAGAAGAATTGTTCAACATTAAACATATAGCCGTAGCCAATGGGTACAAGAGTACAATAATTGATAAGATGATTAAAAACCATAAAAAGAAAATGAACAATAAACACATAGAAACCCATAGCACTACTGATAATAAATATGTCTCGTCTGAGTATACAAACTTTTTACCTAACGTCCTAAAAAACATCTTCAAAAAACACAACATCACTTTATCCTTCCGTACTACCAATAAACTATCAAAATTGCTTAGGCGTAAAACCAACACCTCAATTGAAAAAAAGTCCGGCGTTTATAAAATCAATTGCCAGGATTGTAGTAAACATTACATAGGTCAGACAGGGAGAGCGTTCATCGAACGTTACAAGGAACATCTTCCCAACAATAAGTCCAACATTAACAATTCCAATTACGCTCGTCACCTTGCCGAAAATAAACATAGCTCAGGTGACTTCCACGCTTCGGTAGAAACCCTACACATTTGCAGCAAAGGTAGACTAATGAATGCTAAGGAAGAGTATGAAATTTATAAAGCATTCAAAAATAAACCGGACGATATCTTAAATGACCAACTTTCATTTCACTCTCACCATTTATATGATACGGCCATCAAATATTTACAGAAGACAAACAGAGATAAACATCTTTAAGATCCCTGAACGCAATACCGGCAGTATTCAACCGACAATGATAGGTTGCGCACCTAAGTTTGTATCAAGCGCGACATTGTATCTATGTGTTGTTGTAGTATGTAAGTGTGTATGTGTGTATATGTTTTATTTATTTTAATGTGCGACGATCTCTTCGGAGTGATTTTAACTTGATAATGGAGTTTCGGCTCCGAAACATGTCGTGAAGAATACAACGACTAGAAGTCACGTGACGGACCTAACAAGGTAATCTTATTATTATTAATTATAATAGTGACTTGGTGCCACAAACATGCTAATAAAATAATAATCAGTTTTTACGTTACTCGTAATTTGTAAAGCTTTGTTGGATTCAATTTTTCTTTCAAACAACAAAGTAACAGAACTGTACTATAACTATAAAATGTAAAAGAAATCGCCCACACACCACAATAAACCACTATGGTAACAGAGTAAAATGTAGCGATTAAGAGTAAGTAAAGACCTGTTGCACTACTAAATCGTTAATCTATACTTATAAAAGCCAAATACCATTGACTCATCACAGTTTCTCCAAAACCACGAGGCCTACAAACATGAAATTTGGCACTAATACTCTTTATAGGCTCTAGACGCGCTCTAAGAATGGGTTTCCGAAAATTCGAAATTTTAGGGGGGGTTTTGGGGGATCAAAGTTACTAAATCACGATTTCTCAAAACCTACCGAACGGATTGGAATTAAATTTGGTATGTAGCTTCCTCTAAGGCCATAGATGCTCGTTAAGAAAGGGTTTAAAAAAATTCGAAATTTTAAGGGGATTTGGGGGGTCAAAGTTACAAAATCACGATTTCTCTAAAACCATCAACGGATTGGAATTAAATTTGGTATGTAGCTTCCCCTAGGGCCATAGGTACTCGCTAAGAAAGGTTTTAAAAAAATTCGAAATTTTAGGGGAGGTTTGGGGAGTCAAAGTTACTACAAAAAACCATCGAACGGATTGGAATGAAATTTGGTATGTAGCTCCTCTAGGGCCTTAGGTACTCGCTAAGAAAGGGTTTTAAAAAATTTGAAATTTTAGGGGGGTTTGGGGGGTCAAAGTTACTAAAAAGAAACACCGAACGGATTGGAATGAAATTTACTACGTAGCTTCCTCTAGGGCTCTAGGTGCTCGCTAAGAAAGGGTTTTAAAAAAATCGAAATTTTAGGGGAGGTTTGGGGGGGGGGGGGGGCAAAGTTACTAAAAATCCCCATAATAAATACATAGTGTAATATATTTTTTGTTAATATACATTTAACTTTGATTTGTCTATCCGTGCAAAGCAGGGTCGGGCCAGCTAGTTCTGTATAATGTAGAAAAACACTACATCTCCAAACCCCACATCACCTCTGTCCACCCCGACATTTTTAGGCCTGGGAGAGCAGTGTGAAACTTGACAAGTGAAACTATTTCGTCTGATGAAATGAGGGCTCTTAGTTTTTATTCATTCACTCAAAATTACACTTAAAGCAAATAAATATTTTACATTTACTGACTATTACGAAGTTAAATAATTATGTTTCTTTTATAGAACTGCCCACATGTGCCCAAATAAAATAACTACACATGAGGATCTGAGGAACATTCCAGCAGGTGCAAAACCCATAAGTGGATCATATTATACACACAATTTACAAAAATTATATAGTTAAAAAGAATGGAGGCCAATCAAATATTAGATGATGACAACTGCCATCAAAGAGGCTTAACCCTTATTCTGGATGTTTTTTTTTTAAACAACAATGGTCAAATTATGTAACATAAATTCATTTAAAAATAATAATGTATAATTATCTAATGTACTGGAAGACAGAAAAATATATTATTTTTTATATACCTCTTCTTTCTTATTATCAAACAAAATCTCTGTGCCTTAATTTAAAATGTTAGTTTTGCATATTCTATTAATTTAGAAATAATGTTATTCCACTGCTCAACTTTATAACAACTTAACAGTTGTTAAAAACACGAACTATCCAAAATGGTAGCTGTTAAAAATGATTATTTTACAAGGAAGGGATATTTTTTATGTTTTTAGCTACACCATTAATTTGAAGACTCAGTCTGTAAATGTCAATATCCTAAATGTTACATGAAAACTAAGAATCAAAGATACCACAAGTTTCTCAATTCTGTATTCAATTGTTAAAATGTTATAAATATGTTGCTAATCTTTTAACCGACCCTATGTATTCAAATATTCACATCATAAAAAATAAATACCATATGCATCTTCCCTAAATTACTTTATAGCACTGCCATTTACAGCAAAATCCAGTCAGTGAAAAATTTTTTTAAAGGAAATTAACAGAGAATAGTAAGATTTTTTTCTATAGAGCATGTGTTTCACCGTAATATAAAATAATTTGTAAATTTGGAAGTTAAATTTTTAATACCTAATTAAAATGAACTCTACTAAATTAAAATTAATTCGAGTTATTTTTTGTTCTTAAATAATTAAGCATTAAGGATCAAAGATTTTGGCATATATTTTGTAAAAGGGTTATGAATTTGGAAATCCTCTAAGATCAGGTTTATAAAATTATTTAAAAAAGAAAGTACATAGACATGTTCATTCACATAACAATAGTTGAGTGTTATCTAACTGGCAAGTCAATAGTTCAGCATGTGGACTGTTATCAGGCTGCATGAGGCTTGCTGAATTGGCTTGATTGGGGTATATAATACCCCTAGTTCAGTTATGCAGTACTCCACTACTGTTTTCGGTTTCAGGATGTGGACTTCAATAATATTGTGCTGCCTTGGTAAGTATACTTTATTTTTATAATTGAGTTTATAATTGGTACTTTGGATTTGAAAAAATACATTTCTACCTTGAATATTATTCCTTGAAAACACAAATTAATAATGTTTCTAAACGTGCAGAAAACACTATGCTATACAATGAATTAATTTTGAGTCTCAACTCTGGATTTTGTACCAACTAATTGATTTCTATCACATATGCATTAATGAATTTATATGCACATAAATTGAGGTAACTTCAATAAAAATAAAATTAAGATAAACACTAACAAATCATATTTTTATTTAAAATACAGTGCATTGTATTGGTTTATTTGAAATAAGTCTTTTATATTGAGTTATCTTAAAATGAGCTCAACTAGCAACATTTTATCCAAGATGTCAACTAATTATCCTATGGAATATACAACATATATCATCGTCTCTTTAAAATTGCATACAAATTAATAGCACTGTAGTTAAATTCTTTCAAGTGTAAATCCAGAGTTTGTAAAAACAAGCTCTCACTATGTAATGAATAACAAAGATAAAAGTAAGTGTACATTTATTTCCATTTAGTACTGTGCAAAAACATTTAGGGCAGCTATCTTGCTTAGGTTGGTTAAAAAAATATGTATAATTTTATCTTTTCCTCATATTTTAAGTCTTTTAAAAACTATGCATGACGATATCTTCCATTTCGATATTTCCCAAAAGTACTCCTTGTAACAAATAAATAGGTACACTGCAAACCATGTTTAGCTATTTCAATTAATAACAGATATAAATAAAATACTAGGGAAGGGGAGGGGTTTGGTACTTACTTTTCATCCACCCTGTGTATTTTATGGAAAGGAAAACAATATGTTAAAGAATTTTAAGCAATTTAAACTACTAGTTTGCATGAAAAACAAAAATGGATATTGAAACTTAATTGCATGTATCGATTAGGAAAGTGCTTGCCTTCTTTACATTTGTGAGAGTCAATAGATTAAAAATACATTTTTAGCAACAACCTCCAACATTTAAAAACCTAGTCAATCAATCAAAATTCTGATAATAGGTGATTTCCTGCTTGATTTATTATTTGTGCTTTCTACTTTGTTTTAGTGGCCGTTGCTAGTAGTAGCAGTAACAATCAAAATGGTAAGTTGAAAATCATACTGTGATATATTTCAGGTGTCATGATTATAATATGCAACAAAACATCGGAAGTGTTATTTCAGACAATTCAAATATACAAAATATGTACCTCTGCACTTAAGTGGGCATTCAGTTTTTAATATCAAGCATCAGTAAATATAAAATTTGAACACGTTTTTTATGAATAATCTTTTTAAATTATATGGCAAACTCCATCATAGTTGTTATATATCTTTATAAAGAACCTGACTGGAATAAAATAATAAATATTGGAAATTGTAAAACATTAATTCTTGCCGAATAAATCTCTCCTCATTCTCTGACTAGCTTTTTAAATATGTGTTTCTTGGTAGTTGAATTTAAATCTATGACAAACAAATATGATAAATGTCTGACTGCACATTTTGCTAGCCGAACTTATTAAAACTGCATGTAATATATTACAAATTTAAATTTAAAAGGCTACATATTATAATATAAGTCAGTATGTTACATTAGACTGGTGTCTTCCGTCTGTTAATCTATTAGAAAACTCTTGACACTTGAAGCAAAAATGTATTCATGCTTTCTTTACAATAAGCACCAAAATGATGTCCCTATATGAAAATTTTCATTTTACAACCTGCATGTGAAGAAGAAAGGACTGAAAATATGTAAAAACAAATACTTTGAATTCATAGAGTAAAGCAACTAAAAGTATACTCAAAATGAATAAATGAAATTTAAAAATTAAAATACTGTAATATTTTTTGAAAAAATTAAGAATTTTAAAATAAATACCATTAATTGGACTTTCTTTCAGCATGGAAGAGTGGAACAGTTTACAAATATGACGTGGAAGGTCGTACTCTAACATCTTTGAACCAAGTTGCAAACCAGTATACTGGAATACTGTTTCAAGCTGCTGTTCATGTCCAACAAAAATCTGAAAACGTCATCAGTGTGCAGGTAAATTAAATATCTAAAATAATCAGCATTGCTTTCATAACTTACATCATATACAAACAATTTTAATTTTATTTGGATGTACATTGAAATATTACTGAGAGTTTTAGCAAAGTTTACACATACGTTTTAGTTTTTTATACGTATATTTTAAATAAGTGCATAAAGTTTAAAATTTGTTATTTTCACAACAGGTTAAGAAAGCTCAACATGCAGAAATTCACACCAATCTTACACAAGGTTGGTGGGCTCCAGTTTCTGACAACCAAGCCAACTACCAACCAATGCCATTGACAGATTCACCATTCGAACTATATCTCAAAAATGGAGTTGTAAGTTAAATTTTCTCATAGTATGTAGCAATTAACATTATTTTCAATGCACTGTAACATATATACTAATTTTAAAACCATAATAACACTATAATTGTAAATTATAAATATGTGATGATCTTTAGGTAAAAAATATGGTGGTGAGCCACAAAGTTCCAACATGGGAAATAAACATTCTTAAAAGTATTGCTAGCTTACTCCAAGTAGATACTCAAGCCGAGAACCTACAAAAATCAAGAGTCAACAATCTCCCGGAGAAGAATAGTGCTAGCGGAATCTACAAAACCATGGAGGTAATTGCAAGCGATTAAATTATTTAAACAATGACGTTTTCCCAGTTCTCATACAAACAAAAATTAACTGTTTCATGCTTGTAATATTTTAAGGATTCGGTAGCTGGGGAATGTGAGACACTCTACACCATCTCTCCTCTGCAAGATGCAGTATATCTAAGCCACCCACAACTTGCTCCTCAAGCTCATTTACGTGGACAAGGAGAACTGATTGACATTGTTAAAACCAGGAACTTCAGCAATTGCGATGTACGTGCTGCCTACCATTTTGGAATCAGTGGATCAGTAAACTGGGAACCTGCCAGTAATCAGATGGGAAATTTACTAGCAGTAAGTGGATATACTATTCCATTGATGAAAAACACTAAATATTTTATACATAAATCATATTTATATTTACAGAATCATAATGGTGATGCTTGTTGCAGGTAATTGCTTGTTACATTAACTTAGGATGTTAAAACTTTTTATTAACCCACAACTTATGTATTTTCAGCGCTCTTCCGTAAGCAGAGTCATTCTTTCTGGTAGCATGGACCGATATACTATCCAGTCTTCCGTAACAACTAACAAAATTATGGTCAGCCCTTACATCCACAATAACCAGAAAGGCATGGTTGTAAGCCGAATGAATTTAACTTTATCATCTGTGAACTCTGCAAGTGGATCACCCCAAGCACCTTCAAACCCTCAAAAAATTAACAATTTAGTGTATGAATACAATCCAGCATCCGCAGATAAAAATTCAAACCAGCAAAGGAATAGTCATTTAACTGCTGCAGATAATGACAGCTCCAGCTCAAGTTCCAGCTCTAGTTCTGACTCAAGCTCAAGTTCTAACTCAAACTCAAACTCAACCAGTGACCCTTCAAGCAGTTCCTCTAGTTCATCTGAAGAATATAGAAAGAACAAACATAGTAAAAATAATAACAATAATAACAATAACAACAATAATCAAAATAAGCAATCACATCAAGCACGTCATAAACGTTCTGCCGGTCAGTCTAACCCAAAATTGATTAATATCAAATCAATGAAAAACAGATTAAACAAAAATAACGACAATGACGATCGTAGTAGTAGCAGCAGCAGCAGCAGCAGCAGCAGTAACAGTAACAGCTCTGACAGCAGCAGTAGTAGCAGCAGCAGCAGCAGCGGTAATAGCAGCGACAGCAGCAGCAGTAGCAGCAGTAGTGAAGAAAACTTCAATAAACAACCAAGATTAGCACACCTTAGCAGGAAGCCCAAAAACAGTTCAGATTCTTCTTCCAGCTCCAGCTCTAGTTCCAGCTCCAGCTCTAGCTCCAGCTCCAGCTCCAGCTCCAGCTCCAGCTCTAGCTCCAGCTCAAGCTCTGCATCAAGCGATAGTTCCAGTTCCTCTTCTTCTTCTGCTAGCAGCAGTGAAGAAAAAACTTATCAACCAAGACCTAAACTGAATGATGCTCCTAAAATACCATTCTTCGAACTTTTTGTAGCCAACCAAGGAAACTCTATCCAAGCAGCCTCTGACACTCATGTAATGGTTGAAAAATTAACTTCAGCAATTGGCGCCGAGTTACAATCGCCCAGTGCTATTCCAGGTCAAAATACTCTTTCTAAATTTGCATTATTGACTCGTTTAATTCGCACAATGAATGCTCAACAAATACAAAAACTTACCAGTCAGCTGTACGCACGTAGCTCATCCAAGGCTTCTTCTAGCGAGTCTATGAAATATCAAGCATGGTGAGTTTATTTTCATACAATTTTTTAATTTCATAATAGACAATATTATTGTAAATCAATATTATAATCTCCAAGTTTTGAATTTTGTAAAAGTAATAACAATTAAATTAAGTTAAAATACTTTTTCAGTAATGCTAATTTAGAGGAGTTCTAATTTTAGGTCTGCATTCCGTGATGCTGTAGCACAAGCTGGTACAGGTCCTGCACTGTTGGCCTTGAAAGAAATGATTCATAGCAATAAGGTCTCAGAAGAGGAAGCTGCTCAGCTAATATCTGTCCTTCCTAATGCTGCTCGTTATCCTAATTTGGATTATTTGAATGCATTTTATGTAAGTTAATTATTTAATGTGGAATAATAATTTTTAAATTAACAAGGATTATGTAAATGATAAATAACTCTTTGTCAAGGGATATTTTATACTCACTACACATTTACACTGTGCATTGTAGAGCCCTACTAAAATATGAATTTCTAAAATTATAACCTTTCACATTTCCTCTTATACCAACTTTGGAACAAGTCAAGAAGATACTACTTGATGGTATATGAATACATGTCCATATAAAGTCAAACCGCTAATACAAAGCCATTTCCGCTATTCCCGCATGACGGCAAACCACATTGAATAATTAATAATACCATTACAAATTATTTAATGTGGTTGTTAAAATTGTTTCATTGCCCAATAAATATCATGTAATATAATATACACTAAAAGTTATTGTTTTATTTTTAGGCTCTGGCTACAAGTGATTCTCAAGTACGTCAAAAGAATTTTGTCAACACTTCTTCAATTCTGGCCTTCACAGAATTAGCACGCAGAGTTCTTGTAAACAATGAAACTGCTCACAACAGATACCCTGTACACGCTTTTGGAAAAGTAGCACCTAAAAAGAACCCCATTCTTGTAACAGAATATATTCCTAAAATTGCCCAGATGCTCAGAGACGCGATATCCCAAGCTGACAGTCACAAAATACAAGTCTATTCAATGGCTTTAGGTAATTTAGCTCATCCTCGAATCCTTAAGGCTTATGAGCCCTACTTAGAAGGAAAACATCCAGTATCTAACTTCCAGCGATTAGTCATGGTTAGGTCTTTGAATAAAATGGCTCAAGTTTATCCAAAGGTTGCTAGACCAGTTCTTTACAAGATTATTACGAATACAGCTGAAAATCCAGACGTTCGAGTGGCTGCTACCTACCTTATTATGGAAACCAATCCTCCAGTACAAATTCTACAAAGTATGGCTCAGATTACAAATGATGCTGGGCAGAATAAACAAGTCATTTCTGCTATCCAATCATCCATTAAGTCAGCAGCATCTTTCCAACAAAATGAAAATGCATATCAAAATCAATACAAAGAGCTGTAAGTATTAAATTTATCCTTTTTTCATACTAATAACCAGTGTAAAATGACTTAAATACTGTTTTTGTTGTTAGACAATATTTAATTTGTTCAATATAATGATACAACAGTTCAAGGACATTAAATAAGAATTGCTATTGTATTTTTCATAATTTTAAGTTACCGGCACTGTTACCTACATGATAGATAAACATCTATTTTTGACTATCAATACAACTATTTTATTTTCAAATAATCACTACTTTCAATGTATGTTCACTAAAAATTTTATAACTTAGTCCACATTGTAATTGATCAAATTTGTATACGATTAATATTTAACTATTTAGCTAACGTAATTACAAATTTAAAAAAAAACTAAAATCAAAAATTCTACTCAGACTACATTCAGTTTATATTTTTTTTTCATACGAACAAGTAGTTTGATTATGATTGGCTCATACAGTTTAGAGCATGCAGGGCTCCTAAATTAATTGCAAAAACAAACAAAACACGATGACAATTCAAACCAGTTAACAAGAAATAAAATCTAGAGAAACTTAACACAGCTACGACTAAAAACAATTAACAATAGAAACAACAATTTCAAATCTTAAAATTAGTTGACAAGAAAGAAACAGATAGAACCATGAACTTAAAACTAATAACAAATAACAGTAAACTTATGGTACAAAATAAATCACCAATAAATAAAAACCCTATCAGTAAAACATAACAAGAAAAAATATGAAAAACATCTCAACACAAAATAAAATAACAATAAGTAACAACCACCAAGGTCTCACATCTCAAAACTAAAAACAACAACAAAAATGTTAAATTGTATTAAAAATTTCACCCGGAAGTGAAGGTAAAAAAATGTAACATATCTTTTAATGCAAATGTGTGTGTGTGTGTGTATATATATATATATATATATATATGTTTTTTCTTTACGTGTTGTAGGTAGTAATATGTATGTTCTGATAATAATATGATATTATATACATTTTAACAGTGCTAAGAACGCTAAAGCTGCAGTCAGCATCTTAAAACCCAATGACCTTGGAGTTCAGTACTCAAAGAACTACAGAACATCACAAAATGTGCAAGACATGAACCTGGCCTATCACCAACAAATGTCTTATATAGGAAGTGATGACAGTTTGACTCCAAGTAATATCTTCTATTCTCTAAATCGCAACTGGGGAGGACTCAAGCGTCACAGCATGGGTGTAAGTAAACTCATTTGATTTAAAAAGAAAAATATTTTTCACAGGGATGTTGTTAAAGATGATCGATTAGTAGTTAAAAAGTAATAATTGCTTTTTACTTTATTGCAAGATATTTAGATTACCAGATGTTTTTTTCTGGTCAGATCACACTAAAATTGGTTGACAAGATTCTGATTGATTTCCATTGAGTCTAAAATAATTTTAAAATGCCAACATAACTGAAAACGTTTTTTGTCTTCAAGAAAAAAATTTGCTTGTTTAATGACTATACTTATATAATGTCCATAGAACTAAAGATGATAGAAAGTTGCATAATTTAGATTCAAACACTCAGGGTTGATTAAAATGATCCATGTTAAGCCTACCGTTTCATAAACTACACAATAATTTCATCAGCTGACTTGTGTGTTTTAGGCATCAGCAATGAGTTCTAGTGTATCTGCTTTGATTGATCATGTACTAGAACAATTCAACAATAACCTCTCCTACAACTCTCGTCGCAGTCAAAGGAAATCTTCTTCTAGTAATAGACAATCTAATGAATATTCTGCTCAAAGAATCGCCAGCATGTTGAAGGTTAATCCTAACGAAGCAGAACAAGTTGAAGCAAATCTTTTAATATCTGCCCTTGGAAACAAGAGATTCTTTGCCATTGATAATCATACTGTTGAGAACATCCCTCAAAGTAAGAACCCTAGTTTAAATATTGCAATTGTTATATTTTACAAATTTAAGAAGATTGAACATGTATAAATGTGATTATATGTTACAGTGATTAAACGTGCTGCCAATGCTCTTGCTACTGGAGAAAGTTTCAACTACACCAAGTTCTACAATCCGTTTTCTGTGTCACTCGCTTTCCCTACTGCCATGGGTCTACCTTTCTATTATAAACTTAGTACTCCTACTCTGTTCTCCATTGGAGGTGAAGCCAAGTTACAAGCAAAACCTGATCTAGCAAGAGGAAATTCAGATGAAATTCAAGTACCTCAAACAGTAAATGCGTCGGCTGAAATTCAGTTGCTGTAAGTATTTAAATCCTTTGCCCAAAATTATGAATCAAACTTCAATAGTTGAAAGAAAGTTAGTAAGAAACAAAAACATTATGTTTGAAAGCAGAATCTGGCCATGATGAAAGTTTTAAGTTGTTCAAATACTAATTACAGGGTAAGTTAATATCTCTCAAAGTTTTAATCTTGTTTTTGTAAACGGTAAATATTTATTTTTTTATATTTGTGCAAGCTTTCTTATAACAGTAACAATAGTTCACATAACTTGGCAGTAGTAAACATAAACATCAATTTAGTATATCAAAAATAATAATTATATCTTTCTGAATAATACATAGTGAAAATCATATAATATTAGGAAATATTCTAATTTAACCTATGGTAAACATACAGTTTTTTTTTAATAATACATTGAATTAATTGTTTTAAAAATATAACAAGATATTTATCAAATTATGTGATGATTAATATTTAATAGTACTGTATTTTCATTTTTTGTTTGAATGTTATCAGGTACTCTTCTAAAACACAATCACAAATAGGATTTTCAACTCTTTACAATCAAAAATCTTATATCGCTGGTCTTGACAAAAATATCCAGTTCAACTTGCCCCTCCGAGCTGAATTAAATTGGGATAATGTTAACAACAAGTTCGAAGTTATATTGGGGGCTCTAAAACCCACAGAAGAACAAAACTTGTTTGAATTCAGCACAACTCCCTATACAACCAATTACAATGTCAACAATATGGTTAAGAATGTAGGAGAAGCCTTAGATAACCGTAACATCATCTACGCAAGGCAACCTAGACAGGTATTGCAACATAATATATTTCAGTTTCCATAATGTAATTACATAAATACTAGGAATAAAATAATGTAAAATAATACAATGGTTTACCTTTAGGTGAAGATGACAGTTGGAGATGACAGCACTGGTCTCGCTTTTGATATGAAATATGATAGTGATAAGGAGTCTTCTTTCAATTTTGCTTCTGTATACAATGCAGCCATGAGGAACAGTGATCCTATCTCTGCTATTACTTTTGCCTGGGCTGAGCAGTCTATAAACAGAAACAATATAACTGTAGCTTACAATCCACACAAATCTACGGCAAAACATGTTACATTGAGAGCTGCTTACAGTGAGTACAGAATAAAAATATTTACAATTTTAAACTTGCAAGAAATTTATATACTCCTCATTCATGTTTTCTATGAAATCTCAACAAGGGCATCAAGGCTAGCTGAGAATTGATTTCCAAAGGAAAAAAAGCAATAAAAAATAAAAAAAATAAAGAAATACAAATGGGTTGAAAGTTTCATTATAGTTATAAAATTATCCATTTACCCGACTTATAATATTATTTTATATGCTGTCATTGTTGATTACTTATATCAGCACGATTTATATTCTTACATGAGATGTACATATAAACTTATAAACCAAACTAAATTTGTATTCCATATTTATTTTTATCTGTTGACCAAAATGTGTAATAAGTTTTATTTATACATTTCATTCTGACTAAAAATGTTACATTTCAACTAATAATATACTTATTTTGCTTCAGGAAATGACACCTATTTCTACAGTTCTGATGAATCTCAAAGAAGAAGTAATCACCAGAACAGTGCAGAAAACCAAGAAGCAAGTTCCGATTCCTTCTCCAGTTCAATGGCTCAACCCTCATCTTCTGCTCCTGACTCACAAAAGAGACAACAACAGTTTTACAACTCTGTTTCTGCTGGAATCAAGAGTAAGTCCAGTTTACATTATGTATAGGCTTAACACCAAACATACACACCAAGTGAATTAACATGCTTACACTGATTATGAACATTGACTGTAGCTTATTTTTATTTGTAATATTTCAGATAGTTCAGCGATGGTTATTGATCTCTCCGCAGAATTCCAAGGACAGACCAAAGCCGCTTATGTGGCCACATTAGCTTTTGCCAGAAGCTATGTATCTCCCAAGGCTAAAGCTCTCATATTTTTAGAAAAATCTCCAGCACAGTCAAACTCTAATAGCAAACCCTATCAGGTAATGACTGGTTTGAAGAAAACAGAAAGCACATATCAAGTTTAGAATGATAATAAATACAATCTCATTATTTTGTTCTGTTTTCAGGCATGTTTCGCTGCATCTGCATCTGTCCCTAATGTCCCATTGATGAACTTTGCCAGAGCAATGGATGCTAACCCAACATCTTATGTTAATGCACAGTTGAGTTTTGGAGAGAAATGTAACCACGGTTCTGCAGCACAGGTTACACTCAAGGTTAGGATATTTATTTATTGCGGTGTCTAATTAATATCTTAACCTGTTGGCAAGCAAGGGCAATATTCCCAAAAGAGTCCCCAAGGCAATTGCAGTGTCTTCCCAAAAGAATATGCAGTGCATTTGTAATATTACTGTTCCACATGTAAGGTTGCCCTACATATATGTATGTTTCCAAGAATTTCATACCTTAAAAATATTTGAACCATAAAAAAAACCTATTTTAGTTGAATTGTATTTTTTATGTTTTTCTAAATTAAAATAAATGAGTTTCTGACATTTCGAAGAAAAATCTTCTTACTCTTTTCTTGTCTGTTTTTCTTAAAATGCATACCTATAAGTAAGTAGCATGAGACAAAGTTTGCCACAGTTTCCGTTTGCATTGGGTAAACATATTACTCAATTAAATATTAGGAAGTTACTTCTGATAACTTATATTATATATTCATTGAATTTCAGACAAATTTATTAATTACAGCATAACAATTGTTTTAATATAAAATTTTAACTTGTTTAAATACAAGGAATTGAGAAGCAAAATGAATTTTAACTTCTTAGATTTAAACGTGCTAAATGACTTAATTTTCAATAAACTATTCTCTATCATTGATAGTACGTTATTGTTTGTTTCATGTAACATTATACGAATTAAATTAGTGATCACACAGAGGTGTATTGATTATATGACAGCTCCTGTCATTGATGACATTTTTTCATTGGCAAAACATTTGTTTCATATTAAACTCACAGAGAATTGTCTATAAAACTATAATGTATTGTTCGTTTATAGGGTAAGCTGGCCCAGAGTGAAGAGCGTAAACAATATCTTGAAAACTCTCCTCTAGCACATTTATGTAAGAAAGAAATGCAAGAAGGAAACACTCTTCAATACGCTTGCAGAAATATGACTGAACAAGCTAATTTACTCAACCAGGCCAAAATTTCTGCGCACTTTGATAAGGTAATTATTACTGGTTCTATTTGTCATTATAAGTCTTTTTAAAGTTGTATTTTTATTCCTTTTACTAAGACACAAACAAAATGAATAGATAACTGAATAAAAATAAGATTTACATATACAAAATATGTCAAATACTGTAATATTTGATCAAAACAAGTATATATAAAAACAAATCTTTTACATTTACAAGACAAACCATTACAAAAAGGAATGAAATAATACAGCCTCCAATTAGTGGTTTACATTTAGGCAGTATTTATAAATAAGGGTAAATATTATATTTTACATTTACAAGTCAAACCATTACAAAAAGGAATGAAATAATACAGCCTCCAATTGGTGGTGTACATTTAGACAGTATTTATAAATAAGTGCAAATATTATATTTTACATTTTTTCAGATCCCAGAGTCTGTTCAAAATGCTACATACAAGGTATACAGCTTCTTTAGACAGTTAGCTTATCCCTACCTTAGTGAAGATTTCATTAGCCACAGGAATCCGCCCAAACAAGTGAATTTAGAAATCAACGTTTCACCAAAACTCCAGGCAGTAAATATTTCTTTACAGTCACCTATTCTTTCTGCACAATTCCAAAATATAAGATTGAACCCACTTCTCCAACCTCTGGTTTCACTTCATCCTGAATATTCAACAGTTGAAAGAATTCTTCAAATTGCAACAAAAAAACAATACTCAGGTAAGTTACTTTGATCTTTGAATATCACTCATATATCACAAATAGGTCATAAATTATTTAAATATGGTTATATTTGTAGGCATAGGGAATAGGGATGTAGGCATTTTGTAGGCATAAATGGATGTTTTAAATATTTTTATTCTGTGGATAAAAAGCTTTATTTGATAATTCTTCAAGCTCTTCAAATCTTGAATGTAATCAATGTAATTTAATTTAGTCAGGATATATATGGATGGGGATAAATCCAACCTTGAACATTTTATTACATTTTTTGTCTTCTTGCGTATCCGCCTTTCTTAGCTTTGTCTCTCTCTCGCTTGACGCGTTTCGGGTAGACCCCATCTTCAGAAGCTTTGTTTTCTTGAAGTAGCAAACAAAGCTTCTGAAGATGGGGTCTACCCGAAACGTGTCAAGCGAGAGAGAGAGAAAAGCTAAGAAAGGCGGATACGCAAGAAGACAAATGTTTCAAGCATCTTAGCGGAAATAATAATAACAAATGCAGTGAATATTTTATTACATATTTTAAGAAAGAACAATGTATATAACTTAAGCTAGATAAATTGTAATTCATTTTACTTTTTGCCTGCAGCAAGTTGTGTGGTTGACAACAACTTAGCTCAAACTTTTGACAACAAGACTTATCCAATCAAGCTGGGAAAGTGTTGGCATGCGATGTTCCAGGATACACCCAAAACTTATCAGAGCAGACAGCAATCATCCAACTCTCAGAACAATGAACAACAAGTATCCATTCTGGTCCGAGATAGTTCTTCATCTGAACATAAGGTAAACATTTAAAGCTGAAAACATTATTTTATTTAAATATTCAATGGTAAATGTAAATTTAACTCTAATAATTACTATGTTTTCTGTTTCAATAGGATGCTATGATTATTCTTGAAAACAATGTCATCAGTTTGAGACCATCAGGATCTTCCTCCAAGTCTTCATCTTCCTCCAACAGTCCTGCCGCTAGTGTACAAATAAATGGCCAACAAGTGTCAATTTCAAGCAAGACTTTTGAGGAACAGCAAGATGAGAACGGTGAAGCCTTTGTACAGTACTATGCTCTTGAAAGTGGTGCAGTAAGATTATGGTTACCTCAACAAGCTATTCAAGTTCAGTACGATGGATCTGGAGTTAAAATCTTGGTATGTACCATATTTATATTTACAAAATATATTACAGTTTAGGTTTACAGAATAGATGCAATTATTTAGTGTTCTTCCAGAGTTTGCACTGATCACAGCAAACAGTTTTATTGAATTGAACTGAACCTTTACCTATAGAAATAAATTGTCTCATCAAGATACCCAGAATCAAACTTTATTTTTAACAAAGAGCCTAGTTTGCTACATTTTGTTGATCTGGAATTTAATCTAGCTATGGTTGTTTTTATTTTTTCAGGCTGAAAATAACTACCGTTCCAGAACACTTGGCTTATGTGGTAACTTCGACAGTGAGCCCGCCAATGACTTTACCACACCAAAGGATTGCCTTGTGCAAGACCCACACTTGTTTGCTGCCACTTATGCTGTTGCAGATAGTAACTGCCAGGGACCATCAAAAGACCTCAAATCCAGAGCTTCTCAAGCTCAATGTCTTCCCAATGAATTTCAGTTTGACAACTCGATCTGGAATCAGCAAGAATCTCGCCAAAGATCTCGCAAGTTTTCATCTAATTAATGAAAAACTACGTCTAATAAGCAACTCAAATAATCATAGATATGCTACAGTTTTGTAAATATGTTAGTATTAATAGTTCATAAATGTTGTGCATTTTAAAAAGAATCAACTGTGTACTTGCATTGTTTTATCCTTATTCAATTAGATTTTATTTCTTACTGCATCCTATATCTTACTTTGTTAATATCAAATTCTAAGAAATACAAATTACTGCTCTTTTGCTACAGCAACACATTAGCAAAATTTTTTTTATGTTATCTAGAACCAAAATTTACTGTACATTGTTACAATTATATATGATACAAGAAGTAATAGATAGCTATCTGCTCCACCTGAAAGCCAAAGCCAAAGTTTGAAATTACATCATATATACTGTAGCATATATCAGCAGGACTGCCAAGAGCCATGCCGGGCCCAATTCTAGAGGTCTACATGCCCCCCCTCGCCATTGTGGGAGGGAGGAGTTCCGTATCCCCTCTCTAAAATCTTCGAAAACTAAACATCTGAAAATCACATGCCATTTAACGTTATTTAAGCTAATAAGCTATTTGTTTTTTGTTACTTTTTTTTAATAGAAATATTAGTTTTATTTTTTCAATCTCTTGACTACAACTTCAATTTAGACTTACTCTGACTGAATTTTTATATTGTTTTTGTTTAGTTCACACTTTGACTACAGAGTAAAGGGCCAGGCAATTTGGTAGTTTTTGTTTGTTTTGAATTCAGATGTAAGATCCGGAAATAAAAATTTACTCATCCAAATATTTACATACATATACAGTATATGTTTCATTCAACTGTTACAAAATCAACATTTGTAAAACACACACTCAAAAACAGTTTTAAAACTGTACTATAATAAACTAGAAACAATTCAAATTAAAAATAATTGAGCAGTTACAATTATTATAATTTTATTTTCTTCAAGATTAGAGTAAGCCTGTCTACTCATAAGAATAAATTCAGAAAATTAAAACAAGATAATAAAGACAATGGGTTACGTTTTTGTATTTCATTGACTGCCATCTGCTTTGAACTTTGAAAGTACTAACAATTTTACTGCTTAAAAAATAAAATAAAATAAACTTTTAACATAAAAAATTAACACAAGTATTTTTATTAAACATATAATGTACATAGTTTTTAGGAATTCAGGCAAAATTTGATTGCAGTAATTAGTTTTGTGAAGTTAATGTGAATAGTAAAAAAGTATTTAAATGTAAGTCGTATGCAGACTTATTGAGAAATATTTTCAAAACTGAAATACAGAAATGAACTATACTTATCTTAAATAAAAAGTTCATCTAAAGTTACTATAACATATTGTTCCATGTGTGTTAAAAATACAGCAAGTCACTTATAACAACACTTTTCTTGCTTTCTTCATTGCGAAGTCATTCTAAGGGCAATCACAACGATTGGGAAGATAGTTGTCAGTTTTTGGTTTGATAGGGTGTTCAGGAGTTGAAGGGGCTTTAGCTTTAGGTCAGCTGAAAAGTTAGCACGCTGAATTTTTTTCAGATGGGACATTTCTGAAAATAATTCATCTTCAGGTATATCAACACTATACAACTTTGACCAAGCTTAATTGTTCATTGTTGTTTCATTTTTCATTTTCTATAACTCTAAAAAAAATCCTTGAGGCTGGGCCCCCTTGGGCCCCTAGTTTCAGACTTGGCTGACATGGTCTCTCGGTGGCCCTTCATGTCAGTGGTGACTTATGAACTCGATTGAAGGAAGGGTAGCATCAAGGCTAATATATACAAAAGGTTGACTAAGTCCCGTAAGGCGTATGAAGCCAGTAGTCGGCAGGGTTGTGACATCACTCGCACCTAAGTGCTGCACTGGCTTGCTCACCCATAGGAACCATTACAGCTCCACCCTTATTAACTGTGTTTTTAAGTGAAATAAAACTGGCGTCTTTAGAAAATTATATTTTCCTCTTATAAATGTTATAATCTGAAATATATATATTGTTTTGATGTACTACAATTACATTACTAATAAGAATGGCTGTAAGGATAATGTAGAGAATAAAATACACACTTCTAATAGGGCTCTAATTTAATGATTCATTTAAAATAACATCACAATTTGAATACACAACTTTGAACTAAATTAAGCTTTCATTACAAATTAAAAAAAAATAAATTCAAATCATATTTTTTTTTTCTTTTTCTATCAGTTGGTTCAGTTTTCTTCCTTTTGTTTGTGAGGTCTTGGTTTAGAAATTTCATCCTGATACAAGTTCTTTGTTTAATGAATGAACTTACAACCTCTTCAGGATATTTTTCAGCAGTTATTGTCGTTAGTTTTTTAACAACACCTGGAGGAAAAAGAGCTCGGATGTAATTCTCACTTTCTGTCGTTGGACTTTTCATTGGTTAAGTGTTTCTTGAAAGCTTGTGGCATATTCTTAACTTTTGCAATTCTTCCAGTTTTATTAATTGTGCAACTGGTTCCTTACTCACAACTCTACCATATGACAATGTAAAACCAGTGTCCGAAATCCAGTTACAAATCACCTTTAGTAAGTGCGGTGCGTCAGCAAACATATACACCTTATCCTCAGTAGAGTTGTTGAAAAATGTTTTTTTGAGTGCTTATGTCAAACTGTTTTCACAAACCAACATTTCTTCCTCCCGTATCATTTACGCAAGCTTTTACCGTGTAGCCTGTTTGATTGAGTTTTCCAATTATTTTTGCAAGGGTTTCCTTTGTTACTTGGGTGTCAAAATTAAGACAGAGCAGCCGTTTCCGCTTTGAAAACAATCCATGAGCAGAAATAATTTGCATGTTTGAATGTGGACCGATAATTTGATCAATCATTTTTTGCTTTTATTTCATCAAAACATATTGTAAAATATTGAGGAAAGTCATTCAGGCTGTGAGATGTACGGCGAATGACAGAAACATTGAAAGGGCTGAAAATAAATCTAAGGCAGTCTGGGAAGTTGTGTGACGGGAAACTGGTGGTATCAATGCATTATATGATGATAATATTAAGCTAACCAGTGGGGGTTCCGTTATTGAGAACCCACATGAAATGGCTGACATTTTCAATAGATGTTTTGTTGGGGTTTCAAATAATTTTAACCTTAAAGTAAATATTGATGGCATGACTAATGCATTAAAAAAAGAAGAACCATACTTTTCCAAATTCTTTGTTTCTTAGTAATACCACCCCAACGAAGTTCATAAAGTTATAAATAAATTAAAGAATACTAAAGCTGTGGGTTGGGATGGTATTCCAACCTTAGTACTAAAAGCATCTTTGCATATTATTACAAAACCCCTATCCTTTCTATTTAATAAGTCATTTGAACTAGGTGTTTTTTCAGAAAAACTAAAGTATACTCATATCAAACCTATCTTCATAAAATGGTGATAAGGCCGACATTACTAATTACCGCCCTATACCAGTAGTGTCTAAAATATTTGAAAAACTAATGATGACCAGAGTTCTAAATTTATTTGATAAGTATAAAGTTTTAACAGAACATCAGTTCGGTTTCAGAAAAGGGCTTTCTACAGAATCTGCTATTTATGAACTAGTATGTTCAATTGACAAAAGAGGTCACGTTGAATCTGGTATGTATAACCTGTCTATGGCTTTTAACTGTGTAGACCATGTAATTCTTTTAAGTAAATTAAATTATTATGGCATATGGGGCATAGCAAACAATTGGTTTGTGTTATTTAGCTAACAGAAGGCAAAGGATATCATATACAGACTCTTGTAAGTCTTATAAATTTGTCTTGGCAAATTAATCCACGAGAGGTCCTCAGGGCTCAATATTGGAACCTCTGCTCTATGTAAATAATGTAATATGTAATGGGACCTCTGATCTGTCTATGTAATAATGTAGGTGGAACTAAAGCTGTATTATTTGCTGATGATACCACTCTGACAATTTCTGGAGAAAACATTAAAGATTTAGAGAAATCTATGTTATTGTCATTAACAATGGCTGAGGATTGGTTTTTAGTTAACGATTTTAAAATTAAACCCAAGTAAAACACAAATGATTCACTTTGGATAAAAATGTGTAAGAAATAAAATTGTTTTGCCTTTTTTTATAAACCATTATTACAAGCACTGACTCTTCAAAACCCTTAGGAATCGGTATTGATGAGTGGAAATGTCATATAAATTCTCTTTTAAATAAACTTAACTCTGCGTGCTTTGCACTTTGTGCAATCTCAAAAACTTGAAGTTACAGTAGAACGTCGAAAATCCGAACTAATTGGGACTGAGGGGAGTTCGGATTATCAATTTGTTCGGGTTTTGAAAATAACTAACAAATGCCATTTAGGCTAAAATACAAGCCCTTTATCGATATTAAAGTGATTAAACAGTACAAGCAGTAATGTAATTACAATACAGTATGTAAGACTACTTACATATTATTATGATTTAGAAGAACCTGCACGTACACAGTATGATTACACTTGCACCTCTCAATTATAGTACAGTGCATAATTAAAAGTTCACTTGTACATTATAGTTAAAACAAATGAAATATAAAATAATATTTACTATATAGTACACTACTGTATGTACAACACACTGTTATAATAATTACACAAAGAGAAATGAATGCACTTTCTGTATGTTTACGCTGTTTGTTTACTGCTAGCGCTAAAGCAGCTTATGAGCGTGACAGTGAAAATACTGACAGCCAGTCTGCTGTGAGGGCGTATGAGAGCAGGTATTTAAAAAGAGATAATAATAATGTCAAACTGCGATGAAAATTGATGTAAAATGTTTAACGACACAATAATTGGAATTTGCAAAAACGAAAAAGGCAGGGGCTGCCTCGGAACGCGTTCGGATTTTTGACGTTCCGGATTATTGACGTTCGGATTATCGACGCTCTACTGTATGCCACAATTAAGACTGCGTATTAGGCTAATGTTTACTCAAACCTCGACATGGCGTAGCCATCTGGGGTAATTCTTTAGAGTCTATAAAAAAATTTCGTCTACAAAAGAAAATAATTATAACAATTTGTAATTTGAAGTACAGAGATTCATGTAGAGATATATTTTAAAAATATTCAATATATCAATATCAAATTTTTAACCCTACCATGCATTTATATTTTGAACATTTTGCTCTATTTTAAATCCCACAAGAGTGGAGTTAGTCAGCAGGGGCGGACCGTGGGTAAATGGCGCCCTGTGCGAAGCATGGTTCCGGCACCCCGACACGGTGGGGGGGGGGGGGATAAAAAAACTGACAAATATACGCCGCTAACTTAAATCCTGAACACAGCATCTAATTTTTATTTAAAAAATGATGAAGGCACGAGGAAAGGGTCGAAAATTATGTCTTCCGAAAAATATCAAAGAACTGAGGAAGGAGCTAGACCCAGTAACAAATGAATAATCGACATCCATCTATCTATTTTGCTGGTTTATTGAATCAATAATTTTAAGTAATTGGAATAATTAGTTATTTTGTATAAATATGATACCATTGCAGCATTTTAAATATATTTTTTTTATTTTTCACTCATTGTAAGCATTAAACATGCTTCTATTTTCAAAGCGGTTAGTTAAGATTAATTGATTCTCTTGCCATTTAAGCCTCCAGTATAGTATTACATTGCCCCTTATATATTAGTGTCCGGATTTGGTCTGGACAAACTTATGGTAACCCTAGTAATAGGCGACCGCTTCTGTATTCACAGCATGGGTGCGATTTACCTCACTTTCGAAATTCAAATAATTCTTAGTCTAACACTTTTATGAAAAGATAATTTACAATTTGACAGTTTAATTCTTTGATTTATTCTCTACATTTTGTTATAATAATTTTTCATTTTTGGTCAAAGCATATATTCCGAAATTACATTTCCAACTTTGGCATGTTTTGTTAGCAGCCTTGTAGTAGGAACATAAAAACAGTTATTTTTAAAATACCAAATTTGAAATTGTAAATATTTTTATACAGTTCTATTTATAACTAAATTACGAAATTTTTTTACCCTTATGAAACAAATTTTAAAAAAATTTTTACTACTTGTTATGTAGGCCTAAAGTCAGACGTTTACTGGTGCCGAATTTTTGTGTGCATTTTGTTGTAACGTTGCACTGGACCATCCACTCCCTCAATCACATTAATTCAACAATAAGTTCAGAATTTTACGTCCGCCAATCACCAATCGAAAAACCTCAAGATATACCCACACTACTACAGTACAGTGCGTTGCGACTATGCGAGCCAACTACAGTAAAGTTTCCCACATTTTAACTCAGCTCGGAATCGAAATGGGACAACTTGGAAGCACCATACATATTTTTGCCAGCCTCGCGACTGGCCGATAAGAGCCCGATGATTCAAAGTCGCAGCGGCCGAAAAGTTTAAAAACCAGCGATACTTAACTTTTATATAATAAACTTGTTTGGCATGAAAAAGTGTATACAATACAGTATATTAATGAGATTATTGTAATCAAAATAAGACCAAATGTGATATAATTTGGACCACATTTAGTGATTAATACTTCTCGAATAACTCATTTAATTTCACGATTAATTAATTAAGGGTCGGCTCTAGCTGTCGGCCATGTTGGTTGACACTCCATAAGACCAATGTTAAATTAAAATCCATATTTTTCCTTTATTTTTGATCGGATAATTATGAACGATATGTCATTTTAAAGCTATGGCCAATACGCATGCAAATGGCTTTTCCAAAATTAAGAAAATCGTTTTGTTTAATATTTATTAACAATTTAAAAAATTAATTTTTAATCATTTTTTATGTTGTCACTATTAGTTATAGCGAAAAAGTACCAAGCCATTTGCATGAAGAATTTCGTCCCCAAGAGTTTGGTATTTTTTTGAAAACGCTATTTGAACAATTGCGGGTTTTAAATGGATTTAGGCTGAGCAATGTCCGTGTAACCTACCGCCGCTATAGGGTGACTTTAAATATTTTTTACGATGTAACTATTAATTATAGCGAAAAATTATCAAGCCATTCGGATGAAGAATTTTGTTCCCAAGAGTTTGGTATTTTTTTGAAAACGCTATTTGAACAATTTCGGGTTTTAAATGGATTTAGGATGAGCAATGTCCGCGTAACCTACCGCCGCTACGCTGGAGTCGCAGGTTGCTTTCTGTTTTACTAGAGCCGACCCTTAAATAATAAATATCCCAAATGAGAGGACAACACGGAATACATACAAACAATGGATGTACATTAACAAACGCCGTCACAAATACAAGGTCGAAAGGCACCCCGAAAGAGAAACATATTTTAACGTAGGTAGGCCCTACATTGGCCGCACGGTGATTTAGCGTGTGTATTTTATTCTCGTGATAACCTAAAGCTTGCTTGTGTTTAATTGTTTTTGTGTAAGAAAAGTAATTTCTTGATATAATACATAAAAATTGCTTAGGTTTATAGTCTTTTACCGATGATTTAAATGTATGATAAAGGTTATTAACTAAAAAAGAGACATTTTGCCAAGTTTTTGCTTAAAATTATATTTGCCTTTAAAATTTGCTATGTGCTATGTACAAGTACAAAAATAGTTACAGTACATTACGTGTGTAGGCCTACTTTTCTTATAAAAAGTAAGCATATTATCTGCACCCTTTAACTAGCCAAAGATATACGTAAAATAGGGGTTTTAGAAGTGAACATTTCAAAAATTTTCCGGGGGAGTATTTTCGTTTAGTTCGGCAGCGTTCCGGTACTGGAAAAAATACGAGTAAAGCCATGCCTAAAGTTGAACTTTTTCCTTTCGTTACTGAACATTTTTTGTTTCTTGAGCTAATAACTTTAACAATGTTGTGTCAATACATTTTTTAATTGCATATAGATGAATTCTTTGAACCTTTCTCTACAAAAAAGGTACAGAACACTTTTGGATTGGGGTTAATTTAATATTTTTGGCGAATTTTAGCACAAAGTTAGTATTGTAACTTGCTAAACAGCGTATATAATTAAAGGTACTAAAATGATATTCTCTTTTACATGCAATCCCCAAGTTCATAATTTTAAGATTGTAATCTCAGCACGTCATCATCTGAGGATCCAGCTTCAGCATCAGCTGATCCAGAGGCACCACGGAAAAATTTGCTTAATGCTTTAGCCTTCTGTTGGTCTTTTTTTCAATATCAGCCTTTATTTTTCTATAAAAATTACCCGAAGCTCTTCCGATCTTTTTTTTTTAGCGACATGTTAATTATTGGAATTTACAGTAATGGGTCTATTTCTCATATCAGTCAATAGATTATGCCGATAATGTGGTTACTAAAAAGTTTGATGGCTGATTGGAGGAGGTTATATGGAATTGTGTGGTGACAGGTGGGGCCCGGTGGGGGTGAAATACTCATCCATACCCATCCCACTACTCAGGACAGCGGAGTGAGCGCCTCATTCCGCTTCGCAGAAACTATGCAACTATTTTTAAGGCTAAACATCCCAGGATTAGTTCCAAATTCTGCCACCACGGCGCAGCACCAAAATGGAGCCATTTTGTATTGGCGTTTATTGGTGGAATTTTCGTCCGATGTTCATTTGCAAAACTGATTTGTGAACGGAATAAGATTAGAATTCACGCCAATGAAGCAAAATTTTTGTTAAAATGCTGGTTTAAAAAAAAATAATAAAATAATTGTGTTACAAAACGAAAAATGCAAATCGCAGGTAGTCATTTTGAAGACAATAATTTTTAATTAATTTAACACTTTTAATTTTTTAAATCGCCTGACTGGTTTAGTCGGTATCGTTGTTTATACATTTACAGTAATGAGAACAAACGCGAGAGTGACACGAAGCAGGTGCAGTGCCGCTGTGACTCACTCGCGCCACCTATCCCCCCACCACGCGTCTCAGATGTTGCTTGTATACAGTTGGATGACGGTTGTGAAGGAGTGTAACGGGTGTTACTGAAAATGGATAGTGAAGTTGAACTTCATGTAAATGTTCTTAAAACTCTGTGAATTTTAAAACTGTAAAATTTTGAAAAAAATATGAGTTATTCTACAGTAAATGTATGTAATGGAACTGTAATTCAAATTGATATTGGCATTCAATTTTTTTAAACATAAAATTAAATCTTGTGTAACGGGTGTTACATTAAAATGTAACGGGTGTTACGCAGTTGCTAAAATTAAGATTTTTAACATATATTATATAATAATAAGGTGTCAAATGACAACAAGAAGTATAATTAAGGTTTCTTTGATCACTATAAGAAATAAAAACTTATATTTCATAAAAAAACTTATATTTAACAAATATATACTTAATACATTACATGGATATAGTTCAGTACTTTTTATACCATGCCTTAGGGCCTATTATGAATTAGACTTACTAAAGATCAGTCTTATATATGCCCCTATCAAGAATTAATAGAATAGGCCTAAAACTTTAAATAAAAACAAAATAATCGCTAAATCAAATTCTAGAATTAACAATTTGGAACTTCATAAGCGCATTCATTTTTCAAAAATATCAACTGCTAGTGGAAAGTCGTAAAGAATTGTAAAATGTCCTTTGGGCTACTGTAGGTTGTTGTAATTTGCCAAAAATATTCTTAAATTTGTCATCTCTCAGAATATGATATTTAATATCCCAGCGAAATCTAAGATATTGATGATAATTATTGTGCTTCTTATTTTTCTCCCTACATTTTTTTACTCTGCTTAGGATCTTTTCAAGTTGTTCTTCTTTTATTGTTCTCTTCTCTTCTTTTTTTATCTCACTCTCTGGCTTTTTGCAAATGCTGCTGACACTTTACAACGTCACTCATAATTTTATCGTGAGAAAAAAATTTATGAGGTGTAATAGTAATAGAATTAAAACTTTAAAGATAAATAAAATCATTTGATACGCCTAACATTCATTGCCCAGTAAATATGTTAAAAGATTGATTCTGGAATTACAAATAGGAAATTCGCAGTGTGAAATTTGAAGGTGTTATCGTGTTTAATTTTATTTAAAATAACATATCATTCTTAACTTTTTAAGTGTTGCTACCAAAATTAATAAACTCTCAATAGGGCTATGTATTTAATTCTACTTAAAATGAATATAATTATACTAAACACTGAATGGTTATGAGTTGTGTTGAATTGTAACACCCGTTACATTAAATTATGTAACACCCATTACGCGAATTACTCATTAAATTATAAAACTAAAATTAAAATAATAATACCAAAACATTAGGGAAACAAAACCTCTTACTTTTTAAGGTGTTTGTTCATTTTGTAATACTAACTTTTCTAAACAAAATGTATTGGGTGTCACATCACGTATTACTTATAAGTTTAAAGGCAAATTACAAATGAAAAGACAGTATAATATCTTAAATTATGGCATTAATAGTTAGAGAAGTCTTTCAGCTATCTTCTGTAGCAACTTCAATCACTAGATCAGCTGTTTCATATTTATTGCAGTGCTGCTAAGTTCACAGAAAAAACATTTCCGGAGGATAGCTGTTGATACTCACAGAACAAAGAACTTAAACTAATTACAAATATCAAAATTTGCTAAAAATGTTAAACATATTATTAAAGTAGAACTTTTTACATTTACATGCAACATATTGAATTATATTATATTTTATTTTTAACACCTCAGGCTTACTTTAAATAAATGGTATTTTGCACTATTCATTTTTTATTTATTTCTCGTTTTCATGTATTAAAATATAAGTTTAATTTGAAACAAATAACTAACGTTATAGGGTAATATTATTCATACCCTGGTGTTATTGAATAATGTATGGCCAAAGAACCTGTATATAGGCCTACTTTCATAAATCCTTTAATTTGAACTACTGTTCATTTTTCTATATTTATTCTAGATGTCTCTTTTCGACTTACAGAAAATACTTTTTAACAGATAACAAACACCTGTCGTAATCAGTAGTCTAGTCTAGTAAGTGTGTCCGGCCAGAGTATGAATGCGAGTAGTGAGTGAGTTGACGAACGCTACAGTTGCAAGGCCGGGCAGAGCGGCTGGCTGGGTTGTGCTGGGGGGGAGGGTGCGCTACGCGGCGGGGGGAGGGGACCGGAGCGTGAGAGAAATAATGATAATATCTTTAAAAAACGATTCCGATACGACCATTTGACCGAGTTAATATCTGAAAACGGCAAAATTCTTTTAAAATTTGTATTTACAAAATGACTACCTGCGATTTAAACAAAATATTACAGCAAAAAAAAATTTGTATAAAACTTTTTTATAAATAAATTTAAAAAAAATCATCACAATAGCGTGAATTTTTTATTCATATCATTTACAAAATAACTTACAAAATAAAAATCGGATAATAATTACGGAAATTATTCGTAGTACAAATTTGCCGCAGAAGTGCTGCCATCTATCGGGCCAAAAACACAACTTTTACAGGGATGTTTAGCCTTAAATACAGACTCGCTGTCGCTCCGCTTCCGGCGGGATTTTCGACCGGCCGGCTCGGATTTTCGGAAGTATACGCCGTGCGTGCCCCCCACCCCCAACACTTTTAGTTTCCTGCCGCCTCATGCACTTTTGTTGTTATAATATATGGAATATTAGACAAAAAATATTTTCTATTATTCTCCTTATTTTCCAATTACAAGTACCACAATTTTGTTCCATCGCCTTGGCGCCCCGGTGCCGATGGCGCCCTGTGCGGTGGCACAGGTCGCACATGCCAAGATCCGCCCCTGTTAGTCAGCACCAACATGCAAATTCCTCCCATCAGCAAATATTACAATATCCAATTCATAGACAGAAAGTGTTTAAACGTGGGGTGTATTATTCAGGTTTGAAGTTGTACAATGGACTGCCTCAGTATTTGAAAGAAATTGATTCTCAGCGTGAATTTGAGAAAAACTTAAAAAGATACCTCACTGAACAGGCATTTTACTCAGTGAGAGAGTACTTGAACAAGTAGTCCTTGAGGCTATACCATTGTTGTTTGGTCTGTAACCATGTCTTATATCTTTCATATATTGATAATTATTGTTTAAACTAATTGTATTTATTAAAATGTTTATGTATATGTAGTCTAAGTGTAGGAAAACTCATATGTATACTTCAGCATATATGCCGTGAATGAGGCAAATAAATACTACAATACGTTCAACAACTTTAAGTGTAGTCTTGGCCGCTTTAAGATACTGAAAATCAGTTTCCAGCAATCCTTGTTTGATTTAAAAATGTGACGCTTACAGTTAAAGGGTCGAAACTCCGGCATTAGATACTTTATAAAGTTAATGCTGATGATATTTCTTCATAAAAACGTATGTCCAAACAACATGTTTCTTCAAACCAAGTAATATACCAATCAAGTTACTAGTCAATCAAAACATTGACATTCAAACTTTGTAAATTTAATATTAATTATAAGTGATTTTCTACTCACGTCAATGATCCTTCTCTATCTAAAAAACAATTGCAATTTCGGACTTATCAGTCCATCATCAGGTTATATATAAAAACACTACGAACATAAAATAACATACAAACAACACATATTCACTCCGTTTGGAGATCGTAAAAGTTCAATGCGCACTTTCGTATCGCGAACTTGACGTGCACGTCGTTTGGTGAATTAGCACTGACTCAAGTTCGCGATACGACAGTGCGCATTGAACTTTTACGATCTCCAAACGGAGTGAATATGTGTT
>JAGFPH010000220.1:372850-392600 GCA_018207615.1 Philaenus spumarius | reverse complement strand
TATCTATCCAAAATGTAATCCTAATTTGATATGTTATTTTAATCTAAAAAATGAAGTGAATTGATTGCTTTCATATTTAAAAAAATCAATTTTTCTTTTTTTCTGAAAAATTTGAAGTTTTGAAATTGTTGTTTTTGTAATAAACCATTCAAATGTTTTATTTATCTTATGAGCAAGAATAACTAAATAGTAAAGTAATAAGAAATAAACAATAAGCAATAAATAAATAATATACAAATGGAACAAATTTCAGGTACAATGAATTAATTGACTTTATATTAGAAGTCAAAGGATTTGGTAGAAGTTTTACAGAAATGTTACGATTATACTTCTGAATGTGTATTAAAATCAGAAATCAAATTTCCTGACTTATCCGTTATAACTGGATCAACTTGGCGGCAGTAATATTCAGCAGGTATACCTGTAAAACAAAATTGAAATTAAACTTTTTAATGGCTAAACAAACTTTGCAACCATTTTATTTGGAGAGGGAGACTGTTTACACACGTTACTGGTACTTTTAGAATATCTGTATCATTGATACCACAGAGAAAAGGTTATAACCTAGGGAGTTAACTGCCATTTGCCATCTGCAGCATCTACTAACCAGCAAAGACGGAACATCTACCCTCTTTATCGCTTTCCTATAGTCTTAACTGAAGGCTTTTTCTGAAACTTAATTCGCTAATATGTGTTTTGTAATTCATATTTTTGATACTGTTGTTTAATTTTAAATAAATAAATAGTAAATAATGTTATTTTCCTCTCATTAAAAAAAGTTAGTCAAATGGTGCTTACAAGTGTAACCACTGCCAGTGACAGAAGTTTACAGTATCGATTTTTTATAACTTCAACAAAATTAGCTTTAACATAGTAAAAAAAAATAGTACTGTGGTTATACAGGGTGTCTACTAGTTTCCAGAAATAAAAATCCGTGACTTTTCAGTGACTTTTAGGGTAAAAATAAAAAAAATCGAGTTTCTATAATATACAATGTCTTTATTCTTTAAAACTTAACCCTTAAAGCGCTAAGCTAAAATATGGGCTACCGCTCATTTACAATTAAAAAATATATATATATTTTTTCTCAATGTTCTTTTTAAATTTAGATTCTCAGAGTTAAGTAGTACACATAAAAAATATCCAACTAATTTTAAACTTTTTTAAAATATTTTTTACAAATTAAAAAATTTAAACCAAACTTTGCAAAATTTACAATAATCCTCTTCAAAAACAAAATACATACAAGGCATACTTTTACTAGTCAAAAAAATAAAATCTTACATATAAAAAGAAAACAAAATAAATATATTCCATAGTCATGAACTATTGTTTCAGTCGACTAGTTGAAAAAGTATTCGACAGGAACTATCGATTAGTATAGTCAAAACTTTTGCAGAATTAAAAAAGTTGACTGGAAATAATGCTTTGTATAAAAAAGGCTTATCTAAGAGTTAATAGGTGAAATTTAAATACCACATTAACGAACGTGTTATAATAAATCGATACTATTTGATTATACTGTAATAATACACCCAACTAGTGATACGCGATTGCGTAATGTTTTAGCAGATTGTCTCGATTGTTCGAACATCTCGAGCATTAAACAATCGCGCAATCACTACGCTGCAACTTGTCTTCTCCGCTATTCCCTAATACGCTCATACTCCCCGATATTCCCTAATACGCTCATACTCCCTGATATTTCCTACTACGCCCATCTCCCCGCTGTTCCCTACTACGCCCATACTCCCCGCTTACCGAACGCTGTTCCTGTTTATATTCACGTTTCGGCAAAAAATACATTGGAACAAAATAAAACACATAATTAGGCTATTATATATGCTCAAAATTATTTCAAAGAGTAGATATGTCTTATAAAAAACTAATCAGGTTATTATAGGAAATAGTATATTTCACAACTAATGGGAAAAGTGTGATTTTTCCTGGTGCGAGTTATACAGTAGAGCGTCGATAATCCGAACGTCAATAATCCGAACGAGTTCTGAGGCAGCCCCTGCAAAAATTTTGTTTTCGTTTTCGCAAATTCCAATTATTGCGTCGTTAAAAATTTCACAAAAATCTTCTTCGCAGTTTGACATTATTATCTCTTTTAAAACACTTCTTAATTCCTGCTCTCACATGCCCTCACAACAGAGTGGCTGTAAGTATTTTCACTGTCACGCTAAAAAGCTGCTTTAGCGCTAGCAGTATACATACAGAAAGTTCATTCATTTCTCTTTTTGTAATCATTATAACAGTGTGTCGTACATACAGTAGTGTAGTATACAGTATTTTTTTAATTTTTTGTTTGTGTTAACTATAATGTACAAGTGAACTTTTAATTATGTACTGAACTGTAATTGAGAGTTACAAGTGTAATCATGTTGGCCCTACTGTGTACGTGCAGGTTCTTCTAAATCATAATATGTAAGTAGTCTTACATACTGTATTGTAATTACATTACTGCTTGTACTGTTTAACCACTTTAATCGATTAAAGGACATATGTTTTAGCCTAAATGGCCTTTTCTAGGTTATTTTCAAAAATCCGAACAAATTGATAATCCGAACCCCATCGGTCCCAATTAGTTCGGATTTTCGACGCTTTACTGTATTTAAATTGCGTCGTAGACGAGCAATTTAAAGGGAAAGAGCACCTGAAAAGAACATTTTTCACGATACTACAGCAAAAAAATATGATTATTAACATTTATTTTTCTTCTTACTGACTGAACAAATGTCTTCTTTCCCCCTAATTATCCAAGCCGCCCTTGGCAGTGGTTACGCTAGATAGTAGATAGGGACAGCGGGAATCTCGTTCATCCATTCATGCGCATCATGAACAGATGGGCATTATTTCAATATTGTATTGTTGTTATTAGCTGATTTATCCTCACTAGTAAGAATATAATTTATCCTCGCTTGTGCGGATATGACGAACTTTACCTGTCAATATAAAAGCAACTGATATTCCAATAGTATCGTGAAAAATATTTTATCATCTTGAAGCCCGGGGTTATGATCGTACTTATTACATCGCCGTGTCACTCGCATGATAGTGTAGGCATACAGAACCTTTTTTTTTATATTTGTTACAATCCAGCGCTCAGACAGCTTATATTATAAATACTTTATGTACAAAATGATTTGGTTTTAGGACTTTAAAATTTATTTCCGTGACCTTTCTGTAAAATACGTAACTTTTCCGTGACCCTTTACTAAAATCCGCGACTTTTCCGTGACTTCCGTGACCAGTAGACACCCTGTTATAGCAACAGGCAAATCATAATTATTTACTTTAAAAAAATATTTAACAACATTCATTGAAACTCGCAAACTACGGTATATTTCAAAACATAATATTACAGTTTTTAAAACTGATGGTCCAGATTTATTAGAATAATTTATTATACAAAGAATATAGTAAAGAAATAGTACTAAATAGAAAAATGAATATACTGCAAAGAAAAGAAAAACAATTAAACGGAAAACATTGTAGACAAATTTTTTATAGTAAATAGAAAATTACAAATTTTATAAAATGAACATAATATTACAGAGTTTAACAAGTAAAATAACCAAAACTTTCACCATCTGATGGAATTTCATCATTTAGTAACAAATCTAATATTTCATTTTCATAGTTAGTTGTCATTTTTTAGGTTAAGCACCTATTCACATGCAGTGGTTACAATATGGAACCAAACAAATTTGGCCTTATATACTTTTTAAACATAAAATAACTCGTTTTAAAACACTAACACTCCATCAAAAACCTATTTACAAAGTTACTTAAAAGGATACAACAAAGTAAATAACTTTTAGAACTTAAGAACACTACTCAAACAAAGATTGTTGTCAAATACAATACCAGATTCAAACAATTACTAAAATAAAGAGGTTTAAAATATCATCTGCTTTTCACTGAACGCTTTTAGTGGAATATTGAAATGTCTAGGTGGTTATAGTTTATAGCTGCTGGCCTAGAAAGACAAAATCAACGAAATACGGATGGTTTCACAGTAAAACCACTGGCCCTTCAAAATGAAAGTACTTTCACAATGTAACCAAAGAGTTAAACATGTATTAAAAAAAAATTAAAAAAAATTCTTTACATAAGTTATTAAAAAAAAAATACATACTATTTTTTTCATGCATAGTTTAAATGTATTAAACTATGTGTGTTACAATATTTATATACGTAATCATTAATAATTCCACCAAAGTACAAATTTACGTGTAATATAATTAATAACGTATTACAAATAAATAACTTTAAAAACTTTAATTATTTTCTATGTATTACACACTTAGTAATTTATATTAAGCCATGAATAAACTTATATTTTATAGGACTAATTACTTTTAGTTCCTCAACTATACCTGAGTAGTAGAGGATGGTTTTGGTGCTTTTTTTTATAAAACTATAATATATTTTTTAATGAAGGTCATTTTTCTACATGGTTTGTAATATTACTGGACAATAAATGTGAATAAAAAAATAAAAGAATAATACCACCCTTGAATAAATGTGGTAAAGTTAGACTGGCAGGATATTATATTCATCTTTAATGAAAACAAGGAATGTGACATCTTTTGTATGTATTTAGGTATAGTTGAATTCAAATTTAATTCAACTACATTGTATTGTTTTAAATATTTTATTATTATTAAAGTTCTAAGTAATTTATTACATTAAACCACTCTGCATAAATGTTTGCGACAACTTAGTATAAATTAACAACTTTGACTTATCAAAGTTCAAAACATCAACAAAACAAGAATTTTGAAACTGAATTTAGTTGTTCAATGAAACATCACTCACTAACATAATACTGACAACATATGTGGGAATGAGATGCAAAACCTTTTTGTTTCTTTTGGTTTCTGAAGTCACAGCTAATCTTTATATTTTATAGGCTTAATCATAGTGGAATCAGGATAAATGGAATTATTAATCAGGGTGTTCCACATCACCCATACGACACGTTAGCAAGCAAACGAATCAGTTTAGCCACTTGGTTTCAACAACATACTATTTTGTATGAAAGAAAGAATCTAAGAAATTTTTTTTCAAATTCCATTGCCCCAAAACGAATATTTTGGGAGTGAAAGTAGTTTTTGAAAAATTTTGTAAACGTAAACATAGGCCATGAGTGACATCATTATATAAAGGTCTGTAAAAAATATACATTTAGAAAAGATTTGATGTTTCTGGACCAGTTTCAAGATGGCAGCCCTAAACGTAAAAAAATTTTTTTTTGTATTTACTATTATCAAACGGTTTTATTCTTAGAACTCAAAATTTTATCAAACATTGTTAATGATAATTCATTCTAACAATGTCTAACTTGGGCACTTCTTAAAAATATTAAATTTTGGGGAAATGAAAAAGCATACATCAAAAAGTTTCTAAAGGTAATGTGGCTAGAGCTGGATATCAAATTGAAGGGCTTTTGAAGTTTAACATTTTGTATTTAAACTTGGTTCTTTCTCCCACCATTTCAAAATGGCGGCAAAAAAAAAAGATTTTTTAAATAGCGGCGTTTCAGTTGTTACCAATTGTCTAAACTGAATCATTTGCATCCTACAATAATCAAACTATAACTAAACTTATAACAGTTACTTATACTTACTTATTTTTTTATTTTTCACGGGTTTTGCAATGCGTTGAATGGAAATAAAACGTCTTCCACCAGGTCGCAATACATTGCAATAAAATTTAAATAATTGTTGAAGATCGGATATATCACAGCTATACGGAGTAACCTATTTGAAAAAACCTAATCGTTAAATTAAATGTATTGGAACTAGTATAAATGTAATTAATTGATTAAATTGTTTCCACACTCTTATACTTCTTTAATTTAAATAATAAATGATTGTTGACAAATTAAATTAATTCTTCATAGACCTGAACTGTATCATAATTTGTTGCTTTCATAGTTTTTATGAAAGATTAAAGATTAATTTTGCAAAGAACAATCGATATTGTGATGGATTGTATCTTAAAAAAATCACAGTATGTGCTTTTAACTCAGCGGTCAGAATAGTGCTACATATGACTGACACTTTTTGTTGTTGTAAATACTGCTCACAGTACGGTTTTTTGTCTCTATTTGGTTGATGACGTACGTTTAGCCTATATTCAGGCATTGCCAAATCAGTTATATAATTCATATGAAATGATTAGCATTTATTTAATTTATTTAAAATTAATATTTTAAATAAATTTGTATACATCAAATCATTCACCATTTGGTAGATGTAAAAAATTACCTATATAAAATATGTTAGTAGCTGACATAGAGGCAAATGTAGAGCATTGAGGCAGTCAATAGGGGTGGTCAAATAAATAAATAAATTAGATAAATTTATTATATTTAATATTTTTTTAAATAATTATTTAGTTTTTAATATAATAAAATTATTTGAAAATACAAGTTTTCATGAATAAATATTTTATCTAGCTATGTAAATTATCTTATTGTTATCGCGTAAATAAGGATTTTTAACGCTACTAGTGGCAAATTGTACATTTGATTGTCGTTTTATTAATTTCTGCTTTATGATTTTTAATAGATAATAAACAGATAAATTAGGTACAGATAATATGCAATAATTAACTCTTATGGATTAGGCTACGGACTAGGGGGGGTGGAAATTTTTGCTCTCTTCTATAGGGGGCGACGGTCCAGACAAGGTTGGGAATCTATTCTATGTACTAGACTAATTCATCCTTGTGAAATAATTAATTTTAATCTCTAGCACTATATAATATTTAGGTAACTTTGCTAACTATACTTCAACTGAAGGTTGAATTTGCCATGTTATTTACATATATATATATATATGTCCGGTAATATTACTAACCTTATCACTATACAAATATTGAAGATTAGATCTCTGTGCAAATTCACAGAACGTTTTCCATAAACACTCTTTCAATCCCAAATAGATTCGTACATTATCGCCATGGAAGTATACTTTCACGTCACCTTGAGCACCATCGACGCTAGCACTGACATAAAAATGTAAATAATTAGAAAATTATTGTACAATAGGTACAGTATTCATAACATAAGTAGTAATAATCACTTTATAAATTCAGTTTGTGGAACAAACTTATTCAAAAGCAAATGAGAAATAAAAAAAATCTAATAACATAAACTTCAAATACTCCACAAACTACCAAACTTAAATGTATACACAGTATTATAGGAAGAAAGGTCAATAGAAGATGCTGCAGAACCTCATAAGGAAACAAAAGTTATATTAACACTTTGCGTCTCTGACCTTATAAGTTTTCATAGAAATATTTATAAATTGTAAGTATTGGTAAGTAAACACCAATACTTCAAACACCATACCCCAATTACTTTAACATTTTAACATCAGCAACAACAAAATAAATAATAATTAATAATATAAAATTGAAATAAATTCAAACAAAAGGGCATAGTAAATGAATCTATAGAAACAGGCTAGACTTTCTTTGTGAGTAATGTAATAGCTAACGGATTGCCACGCTCAACGCCTCTCACCTTTTTATATTTTATTTAATTTACCAATTTCCCTCATCAAATAACACTTAAATGTGTTTTAGGCCTTATTTGATGTTTTGTTCCTTGTACTAGCCCGTTTGAACACCTTCAGAGGTCTAGCGATGGCAAGAAAAGGAAAATCTTTTATTTTCCAGTTCATATTAATTTATTTTACTATTAATTGGACCTTTTGTCCTCTTTGCAACTTTTTCTAGTACACTAGCTCAAATTTAGACTCTACTTCGGGGTCGTTCCCTTTGGAGTTAATGTTTATATGATCGGTGGATAGCTTAAATGTTAACCTTCTTATTGCTAGAGCACCGTATGAATTTAGGATATTGATTTTTGCTTACAAATAATGTGGTCTAAAAGTTTGAGAAAACACAAATTATTTATTTACTTAAAACTCAAATTAATTATTTGTCCAAATTACAAATTAATGATTTTAAAAATTACAAATAAACTCCGAACGTCTTAACGTTTTCAAACAAAATACAAATTAACTATTAAGTTGGATAATATTATAGTTACATTCGACGATTAGCCATTGAGAGAAATGTAATTTGAAATGAATTTACTTTATTTAATATCCCCTGAATTTAATTTAATTTTAAGTAATTTAATTTTGAATGTGCAAATGGAAATTATATTTTGTATTTATGAAAACTCTTGATTGCCTGTTGCTTACAGACACAAGATGTTCTATGTTGATTCGTGGTTCCTATTTAGGTATGATGTCCTCTTTAAGATGTCCTTTCCTCGCTTCCAGATAGATGCTGGTTTCCTCATCTTAAAGCTGTCTTCTCCTCGACTGCTCCAACGTTGATATCTCCTTGGCTTTACAGATGATTTCTCCTTAATTGCTGTGTTTTTTGGCAAGACCGGCCTTCTTCTTAATATTTCTTCACCCGATTATTTTACGACCGACTAACTATCGATCGGAGTTGGATCGACGAACATCGAACCTTCACGCACTTTGACGTAACTCTTCAAGATTCCTGGAGCTGAGTGATATGTTCACGCAGTTTTGGTTCTTTCTAAACTGTCACTGGACAGTTCGTTTTGCGACCTCCTTGGGTAGTTTCAAGTCAAACGAGTATCTATTATCGATTGTGTAAGAAATGCTTATTTCTTACATTCTAAATATATTTCTTGGTTTCAATATATTTATTAATTATTTCATTAATTTTGGTGCCCTTATCTTCTCTTAATTAGGCCTTGTTTATTTGTTTTTCATATTACAATTTCTCCATTGGCTTTGTATAGACTTGCGTAGTCCCTCCTATGACGTAATTTCCTTTCTCTAACCCCCTGGCTTCACGCGCCTGTTCGTACTTGTCTTTCACTGCATTTTGTATTTTTTTTTATCCAAACTCCATAACTCTGTTGTTTATGGTTTGATTTTGAAAGAGTTTTTTTACTCGTGATCGTTTTCTGATTCCTACCTAGTTCGAATGGTGTTTCTATTCCTATTATTCCTTTACTTATCCACTTCGAAAGTTTTTGTTTTATATTCTAAACTAACTTTTTGTAAATTTGACAATTTCAAAATTTTCTTGTTCTTATCTGCTTTGCCTCGTCTTGAAATGCGCTAAACTGTTTTTGGATTGTTCATAACTTGATTAGTTCTTGAGATAAGCCCTTTTTCTTTATAATGTTTGTTAATCGTCATTTCAAATATTGATATATATTAATAAGTATATGAACTTACCGTCTGCAATTTTCTTGTATTATCGTCGTTTAAACGACGGCCGTTTCGGCTATTCAGCCATTTTCAAGTAGTTCAGGTTTCAGGTTTCCCTTCGTCAATCACAAACACTTAACACATAGTTACATATAAACACAAAACATTTACACGCACTTAACATTAAACACACGAACTCAATACTCGACTGTCTTTCATGATGTCCTGGTACATACTGCGGATATATCTTCAGGAGGGGGTAGTGTCTTATCTACCTTCGTTAAAACAGTATCGTACAGCGCATTCGAATCAAAGTTTTCATAAACTTTCCCTTTTTGCAGTGGTGTAATATTTTTAAGGTATAATTTATGCAGGAATAACTATGGTGATTTTGGATTAAATGTTCGGCAAATTTTCATTCAGTTCTTGTGAGGTTCGCATATTGTTTGGATGAAGGGAGATGTTCTTTGAACCTTTTCTTAAATGAACTTCCTGTTTGTCCTATATATATTTTAGGACAATCGTTGCAAGAGAGTTGGTATATTCCAGTGCCTTCAAATTTGTCAACTACTTGAAAATGGCTGAATAGCCGAAACGGCCGTCGTTTAAACGACGATAATACAAGAATATTGCAGACGGTAAGTTCATATCCTTTTTCTTTCTCTAATTACTTTGATTTTTCATTCCCCCTTTTAAAATTATTTTAATTTCTCACATGGCTTTACAATACATTACATATATCTATTGTATATTATATCAATTTTCTCCCATTTTTTAATCGCCTTTACCTTTATTTAATTAATGAAGTTTTTTATTAATTTATTTTATTTTACAAAGACTATTTATTAAATTTTCATGAAACTTGGCTAAGTTATGCATCATTACTGAATACCATTCTTCAATGTTGTAGCCTTACTGGATTGTTAATATTAATATTATAATTACCTTATGGCGATTCTGTCAAACAATCCTTGGTTGATGTGGTTAGTAGGGTATATCTTTCCACTTACATGACGCGTTTCGACTCTTTAATCAGTCATTATCAAATGCACACACGAATTTAAGTGTTTGTAAGTGTAAAGAGTCGAAACGCGTCATGTAAGTGGAAAGATATACCCTACTAACCACATCAACCAAGGATTGTTTGACAGAATCGCCATAAGGTAATTATAATATTACTGAATATATTAATTTATAATTTTTATTGTTTAATTATCTTTTAGCGTTTTACATTACAGTAGAGCATCGAAAATCCGAACTAATTGGGACCGAGGGGGGTTCGGATTATCAATTTGTTCGGATTTTTGAAAACATCCAAGAAAATGCCATTTAGGCTAAAATATATGCCCTTTAATCGATTAAAGTGGTTAAACAGTACAAGCAGTAATGTAATTACAATACAGTATGTAAGAATACTTACATAATATAATTTAGTATGATGATAATATGCATCACAGTACACAGTACAAACAACATGATTACACTTGTAACTCTCAATTACAGTACAGTACATAATTAAAAGTTCACTTGTACCGTATATTATAGTTAACACAAACGAAAAATACAAAAAAATACTGTACAGTACACTACTGTATGTAAGACACACTGTTATAATGATTACACGATGGATAAAGAATTAACTTTCTGTATGTATACTGCTAGCGCTAAAGCAGCTTATTAGCGCGACAGTGAAAATACTGACAGCCAGTCTGTTGTGAGGACGTAAGAGAGCAGGTATTAAGAAGTGTTTAAAAAGAGATAATAATGTCAAACCACGATGAAGATTTTGGTGAAATTTTTAACGACGCAATAATTGGAATTTGCGAAAACAAAAACGAAATTTTTGCAGGGGCTGCCTCAGAACGCGTTCGGATTTTTGACGTTTCGGATTATTGACGTTCGGATTATCGACGCTCTACTGTATTGGCTTTTTAATACCTAAGAATAACTTTAAACTCTTGTTTTTAGTTATAAATTTTAATAAATTTGAAATTATTTTTATTCTATTTTTATTAACCCTTATTACTTTATAAATGACTACTTTGTTTTTTGTTTCAATTTACATCTTAAAAGTTTGTCTTTTTGAAGTGAAAACTTCTTATGGCGCATTAGGCACTTTTTCAGATGGGTAAAAATCTCTGATCTCGCGTAATCGTCAGATATTATTCGTCATCGCCTCTGAGTTTACAAAAGAGAGATAGCACTAAATAACTCAATTCCAACACAGTCAATGGTAGCATAGTGGTCAGTATCCCCGCCTGTCACGCGGGAGATCGGGGTTTGATTCCCCGCCGGAGAGGAATGTTTTTTTTTACAAAAAACTCATTGCAACTCCAGAAATAGGTAAGATAGTTCAAGTTTGATATAAGCGATGTGTATGTTATGGTTTACAAGTGTACCAAGCACCACGATTTTATTTTAATAATTTTCTAAATGGCGGCAGTTACAAATGTTTAAAGTGGAATATCTTGAAAACCGTTAACATAACAAAAAGTGTACAAGAGACAACACATTTTGTTTTTAACGCCAGACAAAATCGCTTTTTTCGTTTCTGTAGGTCAAAGCATAACTGGTTATCTAGAAAAAACTGAAATCATCATTTCTTGGTAATTGTCTACAACATCAAACATTATCCTAAAACTAGGGATGGGTCGATTCTCGATACCACCGATACTTTAGCTTTGGTATCGGTATCGAGAATCGATAGCCGAAACTCGGTACCGATTACCGATACCAAGAGAAACCCAGTTGTCAGAACTGCCCGTTCTCGTATAGACTCCGTGAATGTAATCTCCGGTATTTGCAATCGCATTCTCTGTATTTTAACTCAATTCAGCATTTAACAATAAATATCAGTAGGGAAAATGTAAAACATTATTAATTTTATGTAAGTAGACATTTTCCCCAGTAAAATGTTTTAGGCAATTGTTTCCTTTCTTAAGTAAACGCTTCTTGTTTTATTTTTATTCATGCGTAGGCTGTTATTTGTACACAAGAAGTCTAGAGTAGGCTCAAGGTCAAACACTTACGGATTCGATTGTTATCGTGTCTATAGAATTAGGGTGTCTACTGTGAAGAAAAATAACACATTTTATAGATCGGTAACAAAAGTATTTAAACTTTAAAGTAATAATTTTATTTGTTTGAAGTCGGGTAAAACTTGTTGGGACTTACGTTACCCGTAATTTATGATTTTTATGGGAGTCCCGTTGGAATTCCTTGGTTTTACTTTTTATTTAGAGATGGATCGGTTCCATTTTTTTCGGTTCCCGGTTCTAGAGTCAAATCGGTTATATTTATTATTCAATTAATTTAACAAGAATTTAAGAGTAAAGTATAAGATTTAATTTGAATACTGAAATGATTAAGTATGTTATGTACTGATAATTAAATACAAGTATTCAGCTAAGTTAAATTACAGACAAAAGTTCATCACTCTCACGTCTATTATAAAATATTGTATTGCTACACTTTCGATGCCATTGCTGAAAAGACTAGCCTACTCCGGTTAAGTTTCCACATATCCTCAACTAACTAAACTTAATCAAATTAATATGTTAATTCAGTATAGTGTCGATTATCCGAAAGCGGAAATGTACTGTAAATAAATAAGTACGTTACAGTACTGCACGTCGTGCACGTAATTCCGAATTTAAAGGTTTTTAATCGCATAATCAGCCGAGTTGTAGACTTCAGGGAGTTTGTGCGCTCAACGGAACAGCGGCCGCCCGTCGTAAGTGAGTAGGCCTACACAATTTAATTACCCGAACAAATCGACGCTCTACTATTAACTACTGTAATGCGGTAACTAAAACAAAAATATTAAAATTTAATAAAAAAAAATGAATAAAACACTGCACTAAAACTGAATACTGTAAGTATTTACACACAGCGTTATTAACTTGATATTACAGTACTTTGTTCTAACAAGTTGTTCAGACTTCGGCGGGACCAGGGCGGGACTAAACTGACGCCGTTGAATCAAATTTTCGATGATTGAAGTTCCGATTATTTCTGAACTTATCCGAATTGAACGTTCAGAAACAAAACATATGATATTCCGAGTAACGCAATCCTAGTCAGTCATAAAAAAATTTTATTCCGAATAATTAAAAACTTGTTGTATTTTAAATTGCAACGCATTCTGCTATTTCGTTACTGAAACTCTCACGTGTTTTTTCATTGGACTAAGTTAATTGCGGACATTCCATTGTTTTCGGGAGTAGGTTTTTACGCGGACATACGCTGTTGTATATTAAATTGGTTTTATAAAATTAGCGCTAATAATATTCGTACGTCGTATTCTTTTCGGGACATTCGTTATTTTATTTTTCATAACATTTCACCAATGGTAGTTCATAAAATTATTACTAATTAATTATATTATATTCGGGCATCGATTTCTTGCGGGCATTTACAGTACTGTGGTACTTAAATTTTTTTTAACGTCGGCGTTTTTTTAAATTAGCACTAATAATATTCGGATGTCGTATTCTTTGCGGACATTCCTCATTTTATTTATTTTTTTTTCGCTGTTGTTTTTTTTTTTTTTTTTAGGTATCGGTATCGGGAATCGAGAATCGATTTTTCAAAGTATCGGTATCGAGAATCGAAAAATCTGGTATCGACACATCCCTACCTAAAACCAACATTTTTTGAATTAACTAACCTAATGTTGTAACTTATGTTCAATTTGAGTACTTGGTGATACCTCTAAAATGGACATAGATAAATTGGACCATGTTATGCAATGGTAGACCAAGCGACATATTTTGAGAAATAGAGATACCTATGCTACCTATTGGCAGAAGAATGAAACTACATGGAAAAAACTCCTCCATGACAATAGTGTTAGAGGAAACCATTTTTTTTATGACAAAAGCTAAGCGCCACTTCAGTAATTCCCGATTCTTATTTCGCATTGGTAGACCATCTCCCCACTTATATTGCAATTGCAGACCAAGTGACATAAATAATGGTATTTGGTCTACAAATGCTTTATTATAGTCACTCAGTCTTTAAATGCAATGTCAAAAACAGGTTACTGTTGTAATTGTAATATTGCCAGTTTATTAGAGTACTGTATATCTTTTGATATTTTTTTATATTTAAAATCAAAATATATATAAAATAATAAAACAATGGAGACTTCCAGAGGAAGAAAATGATGTGCACTAGCATTCAAATCAAATCAGGTAAGCAATGCTACAAACAGTATAACCTAACTTTGTTAAATGAAATGCTATTAGGGTACTAGGTTCAAAACATTGACATATTCAATCAATAGATGAAGACAATCAAAGTATTGCTGAAGTTAGTATTAAGTATGAACACTGGTATACCCTATTCTTAAAATATTTTGGGTTTGTTTCAGGTAGAAAAAGCTGCGAAGCAAGATATGCCAATAACAACAAAACTACAGTTGGGCCTAATAAATACTGCAAGCAAATTATCATGTTTATATTATTATTTAAAATTCATGGATCTTCAGGAGAGGTGCAAAAGTCAAACAGACTTACTTTACCAGCGGAGGAGTCTTACAGTGTCAGCAACTTGCACGATGCATCCTTTGTAGGCCTAATTATTGATATTGATGACCCAGAACTGAAGAGTTTAGTAGAGTCTAGTAGTGTTATTAACTTATTTAACTCCTTAGAAGTGAAACCAAATAACCAGGAACTTTATTTGGACCCAGAAGATACAAATGAAATCGGGCCTATTGAGACAGTAAGTGAATATAATTTTAATTTTGCAAACACGGAAAATGATGTGACTAACGATGTTGGCGAGTTTTATAATGATAAAAATTTTAATTTAGAAAATAAACAACGGTTGTCTGGAGACAAAGAAGTTGGTCTAGTGCATGTAGAAAATAATGTGGTCAATACAAATGAAATCGGCCCTATTGAGACAGTAAGTGAATATAATTTTAATTTTGCAAACACGGAAAATGATGTGACTAATGTAGAAGAGTTTTATGATGATGAAAATTTTAATTTGGGAAATGAACAACAGTTGACTAAATACGTAGAAGTAGTACATGTAGAAAATAATGAGAGTCGACCAAAAAAAGGAAGAAAAAGAAAGTTTTTGGACCAGACCCGAGCTATTAAAAAAAAGAGGGTTAACACCAACCAAGACTACATATCATCCAAGGGTGAGCTAAAATTTTGCAAAGAGTTTAGAGAGTATATTTGCAATTGTAAACTAAAATGCAATACAAGAATATCTGTTGAAAAGAGGAGAGTGGTATTCAAAAATTTCTGTAAGGCTGGGAGTTTAGAGGCCAGGTATCAGATAATTCAAGGTCTAGTGAAAATAATTCCTATTAAAAGAAAAAGAGTAAAAGATTCTGAATCAAAATCTGTGTCCAGACAATATTATCTATGTGACGAATTGGTATGTAAGTCAATGTTTGAGCAGACACTTAGAATATCAAGCTGTGTTATTGACAGAGCTTTAAAACACAAGCAAAATGATACCATTGTTGTTGATGGACGTGGCAGAGCTGGAGGCCACAATAAGACTCCTGTAGAAAAAAAATAAGCTTGTAATGGATCATATTTCAAAATTTCCACGTTATAAATCACATTATGCAAGAAGTCAAAGTGAAGCCAACTATTTGAATCCAGAAATAACTCTAAATGTAATGCATAATCTTTATGAAGAAGAACACCCAGATCATTCAGTTTCCAAAGCAACTTATAAAAACATTTTTTTAACAAAGTTTAACTTAAAAAGAAAACCACTAAAAAAAGATACCTGCCTCATATGTGACACGGCAGCAGTGCAAAAAAAACATTTAACTGGAGAGCAGTTGGAAATAACAAAGTCAAAGCATGAAGATCACATTATAATGGCTGAACAGGCAAGGAAACTCATGAAAGAGCTTTTCAAAGAAGCCAGTGATGATTTGACAAAAGAGTGTTTATCTTTTGATTTGGAAAAGACTCTTCCATTACCAAGACTGCCAACGAATATTGTCTACTACAAGAGACAGCTATGTTTCTATAACTGTGGCATCCACGACTCAAAAAACACAGGTTATTGTTACACCTGGGTAGAAGGGATGGCTGGGAGAGGGGCGCAGGAAGTCGGCTCTTGCTTGAGAAAGCACATTTTGGAAAAGGTTTCCCCGGAAACAAAACATCTAAACCTATGGTCAGATTCCTGCGGAGGGCAAAACCGCAACATAAAGATGGTTTTAATGCTAAAATCAGTTTTAGAAGAACATCCTGGATTAGAAACAATTACTCAACACTTTTTAGTGCCAGCCACACGTTTCTTAAGAACGACAGTGACTTTTCAGACATTGAGTGCGCCTTGAAACTACAATCAAGATTGTACGTGGCAGACGACTACGTCAATATCATTAAAGGATAGGAAAGTAGGAAGAAAAATCCACTTGTTGTGGTTAAAATGGACAAAGGTGACTTCCTTAGTACAAATGAACTACAGCGTTCAATAACTAACAGAAAAGTAAGTACAGAAGGTGATAAAATTATCTGGCTACAGTTTAGAGTAGTTGAAGTCAGAAAGTCAAGCCCTATGGCGTTTTTTGTAAAGAAAACCCTACTTGAAGAAGAATTCAATGAAGTGAATATAATTAAAAAAAAGGGAAGAAAAAGTATTTAGGAAATGAAAGCACTTTCTTTTCCAGTAAACTTAGTACACTATGGCCCGAGGGTAGAGTTATTAGTGCTAAGAAACTTGAAGATCTGAAGTCAATGTTTAACCTGATTCCCAAGGACTGCTTGCCATTTTATAGAAGTCTGGTTGCATCAAACTGTGTAGAGGACGATATAGAAGGTTTTGATGGTGATCTTGATTTCGAGTTGGAACAAGAATAAAATATTTGTATGAAATGTATGTCCCGCGTTAGAAAACCTATTTCATTTTAACAATGTTTAACTAGGCATAATCTGTCAGCTTTTACAATTTAATAAAAAAAGTACTTAAAAAAAAGCTTGCAATCAATATTCATCCCTTTACATTAATCACTGTCTTTAATAACGCATTAACAGACCAAGCGCCTCTTTTGACTCATGGTCTATTAATACAATTGAAAACCATTTGAATTGAGTAAAAAGAAATACTAGACTATGAACCATATTCTTTAATTATTATTAAGTGGATAATAAAATCAAATATACAGTTAATGAAAAATGAACTAGAGCCCTTGTTTTACATAATACACTTTACATAGTGTATATAAAGTAGTTTCTTATAATTTATCTATAAGCTTTTGCATAGCCTTCATTATCTCAAAAGTAACTTTATGTCACTTAGTCTACCATTGCATAACATGGTCCAATTAGCTATCTTGGTTGATATGATAATGAATGTAAATGCATTAAAGAAACACGTGTTGTTTTTCTCTTACATTTTTGCCTATAACTTCTAAACAAAGTATCGGAATAAAATTCTTATTATGCCTTTCTATTTATCTAATTCTCTTCTTTACATTTATTTAAAAATAACCACTAACTTATACAATTTTATATTTTACCATATACTTAATGTTAACAGAAACTGGACAACTTTATGCCATTCTGAACAAGTCGGGACAGGATAATTCTTGTCATATCCTGCATCTTTTTGGTCTATGCCTGTTTCTAAAGCCTACATCATTCCCAACCTGTATTCAACTAAGTACATTTGGTTACTTTTTCAAAATATAATTTTAAAACTCTTTTTTGACTTTAAACTTTTTACCTTTTTTCATCTTACTTTTGATTTATTTTAAATCCCTTTTGATTCCAATCAATTACTTAATTTCTTCTAATTAATTTTAATTAACTCCACTAATTGGTCCAAATTGAATCGGTCAATTGGCTGTTTCAGGATGTACCAGCTTGAATTACTTAAAACAAAACTATGCGTTATTCTGTGTGAATCAACAAATGCAGACATGCGATAAATACTGCCAGATATATAAAACTGGAAAACCAATCAGAACAATATAAACAATTTAGTATGCATGTGTATAGTGTATAGGTGCTTCTTATAAAAAATGTATATTGCCAAAATTGACAAGTATTATAAAAGTTTAGCAGGTTTGTAACAAAACCATAAGTTCTTCTTTTAAAATAGGACTTTTAGTAAGAGGTTACTTGGAAATTATACACAAGACTACAATGCAAGAATTCAGTACTCTTGTTCAGTATTTCTGAAACACACATCCTCACAGATTTAACCACAGTTTCTAACCAATTTGTTTTCATTTAGCATACAATTAAAACGTGTTAAAGTAAACCTGATATAGCTCTGAAACTCTTAGTTATAATGAGAAAAACTTAACATCGTCTCTAACTCGTTGACGAAAAAGGATTATTTCTCGGTCGTACTTTTCTCAGCTATAAATTTCTTAATACGTTCTGAAAGTTTGGAATTTTAATTTTTGCATCTTTTTATAAAGCGTAAAATTATATATTAGAATGAAAAGAAAATATACGAAAATTATCTAAGTGACTTAAGAGCGAAGTCTATAACCAGAATTTAACTGAAAGACTAAAGAGAACAAATCTCTTCGAGGTAGTGTAACACTATGGGTGTTTAGTGACTCCGAATGTGCTAGAAAAAAAACTTTGAAACGTTGATGGATGAACTAAGTCTGTAATTGTTTGAGTTAAAAACCATAGAATAAATCAATTGTTGGTCTAAGACCGGTTTTAAATCTTGTAAATAAATAAAACTAGGGGAAGAAAAGAGTGAATTGATTAGGAAATGACAATATCGTATTTGGATTACCACTATACTAAAGAAATAACTATCTGTAGTATAGATAGCTTGCTTTATATAGCCGACGATCTAAAGTAAAAGAAATAATAGCCTAGTAAAATCAAACGTGAACAAAAATACGCAACGGTTTTTTCTTTTAAGTTGTAGATATGCGACAATTACTACTCTTCCACCAAAGCTCTTCGTCGTACCTCCAAATACTACAAATTTATAAAATTACAAAATATATTTACACAAGTATAAAATACTTACACAGCGAAGGCATGGGTAGTTGGTTGACATAGACTGCCATATTTCTCAAGACAAGTATTATTACCACATTTGAGGCAAGTAGCTTTGATAGTTGCTTTTAACAAGCCATTAATATCTACTACACCCCAACTTTTTCCATTCACTATGTTTAACTCGGGAAATCCAAGTTGGCCCCAGCGTTTGTTTTTACTAAAAAAAATAAAATTAAAAATTAATTTTATTTCTAGTAAAAGGCATTTAATTATACTAAAAATTGTTAAACCTTCTTAACAGAACTGAAAATTGTTTTGCTTGTTTAATTTTTAATGTTTATAATGCAGTCCGACTATACAGTCTTTAGCATACTGTGTTCCATTGTTTTTGCTTAGTGTTTGTTAACTAGTTTTAATGCTAAATGGATAATAATGGATGTAGGCCTAGAAATGGTGCAGGCTAACAATAATAGCCTGTGATACAATATTTACTTTTTGATGTTTATAATGCAGTCCGACTATACAGTCTTTAATACATTGTGTTCCATTGTTTTC
>JAGFPH010000220.1:338474-351284 GCA_018207615.1 Philaenus spumarius | reverse complement strand
TACTACTATTTTGATGTTTAAAAACCCTGAAACTCACATGTATTACACGTAGAGCAATAGAAACTAGGGTTGATCTGAAAGTTGCTAGTGAATCTCTTATTTCTTGATTTTGAATTGTTTCAAGTTGGTTTAGTTTAGTGTTAGCAACATGTCCAAATAAAAAGCTTCAATAATCCACTTTAGTTCTGATAAGACTGCATGCAGGATAAGTTGTATTGTATTGTATTTATTCTTTTCACCTTTGACAAAATACATTTCGTATGGCAAGCGTCATTATGTTACAGGAGATTAAAATATTATATAGATAATAACATACATATCAGTTAAAACAAAAGTGTATAAAATACAGCACAAAAATAAAATAACTAGTGATATTCATATTTAAATGTGATAGTAATAATAGGCCTATTAATAATCATACAAAACATCCATTTTCACCTTCTAATTTTATATATTAAAATTACAACATCAATCAAACTTTATTCATAAAATTATAACAAAATATACACATACTTTTATCCATTTATATAATAATAGGCTATAATGTGGCATCAAGAAACTCCCCAACGGTGTAGAAAGCATAGGACTTCAGCAAACGCTTTAATTTGTTTTTAAAAACATTGACTTCCATCTTTCTTTATACTCTTTAGGGAGTTTGTTCATGAAACGGGCTCCAGTCTCAGACGGTAGCTTGTCGAAAGCTTTTAATCTAGCTTTTTGCCACGGAAGTCATTTTTATGACCGGTATTGCATTATGCACATAAGTGTTTCAAGTCACAGAACTCTTATACTTGTAATGTAAAATGACTTCAAAAATGTACATACAGAGAAAGGTCAAAATACCTAGCTTTTTTTAAATGCACCCCTGCAAGAATCACGATGACCCAAACGAGCGATAATGCTTGCTTTTGTAAGCTTTTTTTAAAGACCCTTCGGATCATTTGCTTTGATGTACCCCTCAGAGCAATTCCATAATTTAGGCAAGAAGAGAATAGACCAAAGTATTCTGTGAATTTTAGAATGTGTTCTGAACAGAACTTTGCCAGTGACCTGAGTAGAAAAACTACTGAACTCAGTGTTTTGCACAGCTCATTAATGTGCTCTGCCCAAGACAATTTGCTGTCAAGGATGAGCCCTAACTATGATACTGTCTCTACTATTTGCTCATCCAACACTATATTAAGGCCTTCTTCTAAGCCCGGCATTTAACCAAAAAGCATGCACTTGGTCTTTAACATGTTTACTTTAAGATTATGTTCACAAAAATACTGGCAAGCAGTGTTTACTAGGATAAATGCATTTATTTCAGTATCACAGAGTCTGTGCCCTTTCAGACTTATAGTGGTATCATCAGCATACTGAATTAGACCACCGCTCCTAACACTGAAGTGTAGATCATTCATGTATATAATGAACAATACTGGACCTAAAATGGATCCCTGTGGAACTCCATAATTGAGGTCAACTGGATCGGATAAAGCATTTCCGACCTGAACCACTTGTTTCCTGTTAGTCATGTATGACTTTAACCAATCAAGTGGTAGGCCTCTGATCCCATACACTGCTAATTTATTAAAAAGTAACTGAAAGTCTACACAATCAAAAGCTTTGGACAGGTCCAGAAATACACTTAGTGCATGTTCCTGTCCATCCATTGCTGTTAAAATATACTCAATTAAATTAATAATAGCATCAATTGTTGTCTTCCCTTTCAAGAATCCAAACTGGCTTTTAACAATAATGTTCATTTATCATAAATAATATTCATTTAAGTTAAAGTCTGTTTAGTGAGTGGGTAAAATGTTTATAAGGCATAAAAATTTATTTTTTTATGTATGGAGCAACTTTGCCCCCACAAAGGGACTGTTCAAAAGTTTTAAATGTAGACCCTTATCATGTGTCCCCTCATTTTGAAGGACTTTATAAAAGAAAACCGACAACGCAAACTAGAGGCCTCTGAACTTCATTTCACAAGTAGACCCTAACCAGTCTGAACTGTTTTGGTTCTTAAGTCTTATCGGTGGTCCAGTAGTTTCCATACTAATACGAGGTGAGATAAAAAAAATACGGTGAATTAATTTTTACAGCAGTAACTGCTGATGTAAAATCCATTTGATCTAATACGTCCAATAGCCTGATCTGTTGAGCCAGGCAGTGTGAAGTTTGAACACGTTCTGACTTGTCAGTCAGCTTCCACAACTACATTTCCAATCTTGAATATGGGAGTATATTTGTATGCCTTGCAAATATTTTATTAGTCTCTGTTTTCTCTACACAGTCACTAAACAGTTAGAGGGGTATCTCCAAACTTTGAACTACCCCTATATGTTTAATATAAGGTTAGGGTGTGCTCCTTTAAACCCACAGGTCAAGGATTTTGAACTATTGATGTCTTTGTAGCATTGTGGAATCACATTACAGTAGAACCCCTCTTAACCGGCCTCGGATCAATCGGTCCTCGGCTTAACCGGCCTATTTCAAGAAACAACAAAATCAAATATATTAACTGGCCGAAGTCTCAAACATCGATTATTTGACCGACATTTTGGGATGACGCAATGTTATTTGTGCTACTGTATGTGTTAAAGTTGTGGCAGGGAAAAGGGGGGAGGAGGAGCGTAACAAAGGAAGCCGCCTTGTCGATTGATTCTTGCTGCGGAAGCAAGAGGGGGGATCAAATCTTGCTTCCCACGGCAACTGTATTATTTTTTCTTGGAATCAATTAACCAAGCGGCATCCTTTGTTTCTCTTTCTTCATCTGTTTATTTCTCAGAACCTTTACTGAATTTCGTGAGAGCAAAAGTGCTTGAAAACGGGGAGAAAAGGAGGCGAGGGAAGTTAAAATGTTTATATGTAATTTGTTAGTGTTTGTTTGTGTGTGTATATACAGTACATACAATAAAATCAGTTGCAATAACGTCTTATTTCCTTTATTATTTATGAAATATGTACTGTAGGTTATTTTTGAACTAAAATCTATTTTTTACGGGAACCTCGGATCAACCGGCCAAACTCGTAACCGGCCAGGGTCTCGGTCCCGACCTGACCGGTTAAGAGGGGTTCTACTGTATCTGTTTTAGCTTCATTCTGTTTGTATGGTATTAAAGTCATTTATCATTTAGGATAATTTAGGGTATGGTACAAGTTTTGTCCAGCAAAATGCTTAGTGCTGTTCAGATTAAAAACAAATATTTACGTAATTTATTAAGGTTACTGTATGAACTGAGCCTAACTGCACGTACTACATGTACTAATGTAAATACATGTACTACGTCTTGACTTGAAACCATGTTACACTATATTTAATGAAACAATCTGTTAAGAAAGATAACAGATTTTGTATATTCATTGTATAACAGGAAATACAAGCAGACAGGATTTGTTTCATTATAACTTATAACCAATGTTTGTTATAATTTGCCCTCAAAAAATGTTGTTAAAAACTATGTTTAACTCATGTGTTATTGAAGAGTTATAAGAGAGTTAATAAAGAGTTTAACTATTGTTTTTATAGTTTTTAAGACAATGTCTATTGCAGTTTTAAGATTGTTTAATGACAGTAAAAATAAATAAATAAATACATAAAGAGAGTACAAAGAAAATGGTAATTGCTTCATTATAACTGGCTTTAACGGTATAACATTTGGTTTTCATTTTTACACTTCCAGCCAGTTCTGGAGTCATTACACTTGATACTAATTGCCTAGTTAAAATTTAGTTTCATTAGAAATTGTAACAGCTTTGGAAAAAAATGTTTCTCCGTCAAAATGTTATCTTTGATTTCTGAACTTTAGAAAGAAAAGACAATAAACCTTCCAATTATCATAGGCTGAAATAATTTACCTCTGCGAGTATCAAACATAACACCAAATAAGGGCCCAGAAATTGCAACGAGTAGTTCTCACGAAAATGATAGACTATTATACATATTTTCCACTGATAACTCCTTTTAATTTAAATTAACTGTTATACATTCAAGATCATCCGCTTTAACAATTAAAAGTGTTAAGCTAAATATGGGCTACCGCTCGTTTAGAGTTCAAAAAATATATATTGATTTTCGCAATGTTATTTTTAAATTTTGATTCTTAGGGTTAAGTATACACAAAAAATACTCAACTAATTTTAAACTTGTTTTAAATATTTTTTAACAGTCAAAAAACTAAACTTAGCAGAATTTACAATTAGTCAAAAACTAAATACATAAAAGCAATACTTATTTTTATATTTATTTACTAAAGCCATTAAACATTTAAGAATGCAATAGGCATTGTCAACAAATTCCACTACAATTAAATAATATTAAAACATAATTAGTACAAATAAGCTACAAATTATGCAATTGATATAGAACACGTGTTATTGGTGACAATCGGAATACAATAACATTCATATAATATCAAAAAACAATATTTAGTTTACTGTAATAATAAAATGCAGTACAAGTTTAATATCGAGGTAGAAACATATACTATACCTGGTGTACAGTCGTCAAATGTAGGGTATGTGTCTTCTGTAGTTTTTAAATTGGGAAGTTCCAACCCAAGTTTTGATGTTCTTGATAGGGCAATGGAAGTTTCCCAAGGATTTATAAACTCCTCTGGTATTGGCGCTCCAATTGGCCATTCAGGGAAAGACTCGCTCCCACTGCCGGCGCACAGTGCACAACCTCCAGTTTTTATCGGACGCTCATATGTCATCGATTTCACTAATCCATAAACGGTCAATATTTTTTCATTTGAGAAGCTTGCATCCCTCAAACTGTCAAAATTATAGTGAATTAAAGTATAAAATGTTTATGAACAATGTCAAAATTATTTACGTAAAATATTTATAATCATTCTGTATTTTCTACAAGAACAGATAGTACAATGTAAGATTCAATGAACGAATAGGATTAATAATTGTTTTGAGTCCAATCAGATTACAACATGGTATGATCATTGTATATCTTCAAGAAAACCATTTCCCAAATTTTCTAAAAATAATTTTTAGCAACCAATACATGCCATCGTTTACAGAGTGCTAAAAGCATAAAATTTCAATTTTGATAATTTCACACTGAAGGGCAATCAATTTGCAACAATACAATCATGTATAACATATAACGATCACTTAAATATTAATTCACAAACTATGATCAAATCACCGCTTGAGTGTCACCAGCAGTATGGGGTCGAGCACTGTCATGGAGCTTCCTTTACTGAGTATTCCTCTCCGTTTGTTTTGAATTGCACGCCGTAGTTTTCTCAAAATCGCACAATATCGTGCCGCATTAATGGTTTCAGCTCTGGGAAGAAATTCATTAAGCAAAACTCCTTTCATTTCCCAGAACATAGTGCACATGATTTTTTGTGTTGACATTGTCGTTTTGAACTTTTGTTTTTTTGGAGATGGAGTGCGTCTCCACTCCATTCATTGTTGCTTGGATTCTGGTGTGACATGACGAACCCAAGTTTCAGTCTTCACTGTACCGTGTGAGAAATTTCATCGTATGTTCAATGTGTGTGTATGAACTGCCAAATCGCTAGGTTTTGTGAACATCAGTGAGAATTTTCGGAACCTATCGGGAACACACCTTGTGATAACGTAAGCGGTCTGTAACAATTTCGTTCAAAACAGTTCGTGAAATCTGCGGAAATTCGTCTGAAAGCGTTCTCATTATGAAACATCTGTTCTCGTAGATTTTTTTCATCAACTTTCCTTACCAAATCATCGTTGACAACAGAAGGCCGACCACTCCGAGCCTCATCCTGGACATCTGTTCGACCTTCGTTAAACATTCTAACCCACTTTCTCACCATTCCATCATTCATCGCGTCTTCACCGTAAACATCTTTAACTTGGCGATAAACTTTCAGCCGGTTTCACATTCCCTGCATTCAAAAACGATGCATTACAGAACGAATCTCACAGTCGGAGGATCAGTAATTATCTTAAACATTTCAAATATGCACAGCATACAAAGTAGAGCAACCAAAATGGCGTCAGTTGAGAGCTAGTGAACAAGGAACACTAGCACACATGTGCGGACGCCGACCGCAGTGCTGTGGCGCTAGAATGAAACGGTACAAGACTTACTTCACGAATACGCCTCGTAAACAACTTTCGCTCTGGTCAGTTTTAAATCAATTTCACATTACATAGCATGTCTCATGTATAAATGTAATAGTATAAGTTTTTATGTTATTTGAGTAAATATACCTGTACCTTAATAAAAAGAAATTTGTTTTTACATGGTTGGAATTTCCAAGGAGAATAAATTCAATATTAGTAGTTCCACAAATTTGCCTTGAGGAAATTATTCCCATTTACATGTTTTCAGCTATTGAGAGATTTAAATTTGAAGTGCTCTAATTAAAAATAAGTGACAATATAAAGATTATTGAAAGTTAATAAAAACACAATTCAGAACATATACTCTTTTAAACGGCACGACCCAATTAAGGAATTATTTTTTAGAATCAAATTTAAGTAAAATAAAAGTAAAACTTAAAATAAATATGCAAAATTGGTCAATCAAATTTTTCTTGTGAGGCGAAACGTCCCCGGTACAAGGGCCATTTAAAAATAAAAGGCATGGGGCATAACTTTTCAGTTTGTTGGTGAATCTATCTGGAATTTCTCAATTTCAGGATTTGTTTAAACATGTATAAACCTGAAATTCTCGGGGAAATTTTGAATACAAAATTGATTAAGTTAAAGAGGCATTAGAAAATGTATATATGTACTCACCTTATAAAATCGACTGCATCTCGAGGCAGCAATACCGATTCTCTTGGAATCTGTTGTAGTGTGAGGTCTGAATTTGATTGTAAATAAATAGTGACGTTATCTGGTACTGTCACACCTTTTACAGTAGGAAATGCACCTGGATGGTGCATTATTTCCTTTAAGAGTTCTGATGCATCAATAAGGGAACTCAAAAATTCTTGTGGCCTGTGAAAGAGGTTTGTTTATTTATTCTTTGATCTTAGTATACAAACATACTTAACCAGAGTTTTCGTGCAATGAAACAGCAGTAACTTAAAAAAAATCATGCACAAATACCTAAAAATTAAGTAAAATCTTGATTAAAGGCAACTTAGGTAACTTACATAATTGGAAGATGGGTTAAATGTGGCAATCTCGATGATATCCAAATGGTTGGAGGAACACTGCCTGGAATTGGCAACCCATAAAACAGAAGTTACACTCTTGGTTGCTAGGAGATCAATACGATCCCTCACGATTAAGGCTTGTGATTCAGAAGTGACAACGGGCAAGTGTCTGAAATATTTAGGAGTAATCTTCGACCATAATCTCAGAATGACAGAACAGGTGAGAAGCGTTACTGCAAGAGCTGAGAAAGTGGTAAAAGCTTTGGAAGGAGTCCTCAGGAACATAGGCGGACCCAGATCATCTAAGCGTAAGGTCCTCATGTTTGCTGCATATTCTATTATGCTTTATGCTGCACCAATATGGATGGATGCCTTAAAATACTCGAAGTTTAAAAAGATGGTTATTAGCGTTCAGAGGAGAATGGCACTACGCACAATTAGCGCATATAGGACTGTTAGCACGGAGGCAGCAATCGTACTTGCAGGTGTACCACCAATTGATTTGCTGGTGATTGAGAGTGCCAGAAGGAGAAGCCAAGGAAACCTTGTCCCCAAAGAGCTGAGGGAAGAAACTATTGATTTGTGGCAGTCAAGATGGAGGCAAAGTGCTACTGGGTCATGGACTAGGAAGTTAATTCCAGACCTTAGGGTGTGGATTAACCGGAGGTTTGGGGACACAAATTATTATTTAACACAGGTATTGACGGGTCACGGAGATTTTGGTGTTTATCTCCATAGATTTAGGATAAGGGACACACCAGCCTGCCGATATTGTGAAGAAATAGTGGACTCAGTACAGCATACATATTTTCAATGTCCAAGGTGGATGCGGGAAAGAGAAGACCTAAAGAAAAATATAAATTTTATGCCTGATGTGTCCTCACTCATACCGATCATGGTAGAGAGTAGAAGAAACTGGAAAGCAATAAATGATTTTGCTAGAACAATACTTCAGCAAAAATAGAGCCAAGATCCATACAGTTAACCTGTGGAGAATAGTACAATTTAGGCAATAGGAAATAAACAGAAATTTAGACAATATCTCACTGAAGTAATGCTGGTAGCAGTTCCAGTGTGATGTAAGATGGTAAAGCGGAGGTGGTTTAGTGGATGAGAGCTCCACACTACTGGGAGTGCCGGCTCTTGGTGTTGGCTGGTAGAGCTTCCACCTTCGCTGCGGAAAAAAAAAAAAAAAAAAAAGGTAACTTACATAAACATATTTGTAGCAAAGACAGTTTATACTACTGTTTTATTGAAAAACTAAAGGCTCTGCCCCTGCGGTGACATATGGTGATGCCAATACAAACGTATTATTATATATTGTGTTATTTTTATTGAAATCATGATTGATAAGGACAGATGCAATTTAATATAAGTTGGGTGTTACGGGTAGTTGTGAACTGTACAAAATGTAAGACAGAGGTCGAAATATACACGCACTATCCCCAATATTTGTCCACAAAAACTTTAATTTTGTTTATAATTTTTTTCAATTTTTTTAAGGAATTTTAAATATTTTCGGAATAAAATGTATAATAAAATATTCTCTGAAAAGTTCTCCGCATGTTAATGAAAGTTTCGTCAAAATTGGTTCAGCTATTCCGGGATTAGCCAAGACAAACAAACAACAAATTTATAAATGTGTATTTCGGTTTTGGTAATGTGTGAATAGCCGTATATGAGTTTAGACAAAGCTTTACAACGGGCAGGACCCGTGTAATTCTTGGGAAATGTCAGTTTTTGCAAAAATTTTGTAAAAAACGATATTTCTAGGCCAGCAAGGGAATCTTGAATGTATGTAGTGCAACCTTGGACAAGTTGGGGCGATCGAGGCGTTATCAGTGAAAATTGACTGTTGAACTCTAGCTTGTCCAGAAATTAATACGAGGGCTATCCAGAAAGTAGATTATGTTTTGGAATTAAAAATAAACAAAGTATTGGAAATTGTTTTTATTATATACAGATGAAAGCCACACTTAAATACTACTTTTCTACATAGTCACCATTCAAATTAAGGCACTTATCGTAGCGATGGACGAGCTTGGAAATTCCTTCGTCATAGAATTCGGTCGCCTGCGCCTTCAACCACTTGGTTACCTCTTCTTGCAGCTGTGCGTCGTCATCAAAACGCTGCATAGCCAGCCACTTCTTCATTGCTGGGAATAAGTGGAAGTCGCTCGGTGCCAGGTCGGGACTGTACGGCGGATGAGGAAACAACTCCCACTTAAAGGATCCAAGAACTTGGCGAGTGGCATTTGCCGTGTGGGGCCGGGCGTTGTCGTGAATCAGCAAGATCTTTGAGCTCAACTTTCCCCTGCGCTTGTTTTGTATTGTTCTTCTGAGGTTTTGCAGAGTTTGGCAATACCTTTGAGAGTTTATTGTAGTGCCTCTTTCCAGGAAGTCCACAAAAATTACACCTTTCCTATCCCAAAAAACAGTCGCCATCACCTCCCTTGCGGACGTCGTTTGGATGCATTTCTTGGGTTTTTCTTGGGAATTTGTGTGGCCCCACTGCATTGACTGCAATTTCATCTCGCAGTTCACATGTTTAACCCATGTTTCGTCACCAGAAACGATGCGATCGAGTAATGAGTCGCCATCTTTATCGTAAGCGTCCAAAAACGTTAGCGCTGCAGTCATTCGCTGATTTTTGTGGATCTCAGTCAAGATTTTTGGTATCCATCTTGCACAAAACTTGTGGTAACCAAGCTTTTCGGTGATGATTTCGTGCAACAAACTTCGCGAAATTTGTGGAAAACTCATAGAGAGTTCCGTTATTGTGAATCTTCGGTTTTCACGGACTTCGGCATCGACTTTTTCGACAAGTTCGGCAGTCACTATGCTGGGTCTTCCACTTCGCTCTTCGTCGTGAACTTTAGTTCGGCCATTTTTAAACTTTATGACCCACTGACGCACTCCACCTTCAGTGATAATTGTCCCCATACACTTCACAAAGCTGCCAATAGATTTCTATCGGTTTACAGTTTTTTGCAGTCAGAAACCTTATTACTGCACGCACCTCACAGTTCGCGGCATTTTCAATTAAGGAAGACATTTCAAACTGTCACAGTGACTCGACGGAGTACAGCACGAACCTCTCACTAGCACAGCTAGATGCCGATTGAGCGGCGTAACGCACTGACACCAAGATGGCCGCGCTAGCCCCGCCCCTTGCGGGCACAGACGAAAACGTAATCTACTTTCTGGATAGCCCTCGTAATAACTTAGCCTCTATTTAATGATTTCTTAGGGAATACCGGGATCCAGGAATATTATGTATTTGGGTTTTTCTAACTGAAACACATTACGCTAAACACAGGTGTGTTAACCATGCAATTCTCAAATCGTAATATTAAAAGTTGCTTACGTAATTAAAGTTTAAAGTAAAGGGGAAATTTCAAATTTTCTCAAAATCCGAAAAGAAAGATATTTTTGGTTTATACAAGAGCAGACCTAAAATAAATGTGAAATATGAGTTACGAACGAATTTTTAGTATTTTAGAAAATAGCTAAAATGACGAAGTTCAGGCGTCATACATAATTACATATTTTCCTCTGTCCAATGATTGTCCATGCATTTGTACAAATACATCTTCAAAATTCCTTACACCTGCTTTCCACTCTTTCGTTGGTTCTGTTAATCCTCCGTAAGACAATGCGGCTAACCAAGTTTCGTTTTCATATGTAATATTCTTTCTAATTTCACCCAAGTTTGGGTCTTTACCCTCAACTTTGCGGGCAAATGTTCAGCGCAACTTTTTCCTTCTGCAGTGTTAAATTCATTTAACAATTAACAAGCAATTGGTCCGCTCGTTATTTTCGTTTATCTTTATATTACTGTTTTGTGACAACGTTGTGTCGTTTCCATAAAGATTAGCACTAAACTCTTCGATGACATTCTCCTCAAAAGCAGAGTCAATTAGTTCTGCAGTTAAATAAGCGCTTATTTCAAAATCGTGCAAAGTGTTTGATTTTTGAGAAGGGCTGGGTAACTCGTTAGAAAGTAACAACTGCCTCATTCTGTAGATTACTTCATTAGGGGATGTGTGGGGTCGTTGAATCCACCAAGCCCTTGTATTTGTGAAAACAAGCTTTCTAAGACGTCATAATATACTTCATACCGAGTTTTGATTGTTCTTCGTACAATCCGAACAGTGACTGTATTGATATAATTAGCCCTTTTTGAAATGGAAGCTTTTTTCCCCTACAACGGCTACATTCTTATTGTACTGTTTACTTCACTGAGAACTTGTTTCTGTTTTTCAAAAAATCTGGGGATTAAGTCCAAAAGCAAAGTTTATTGGTTGTGAAGAATTGAAATTTGGGCATTTGCTATTCATTATATCGAAAAATGAGTTTACAAAAAGTGATTACGCAATAATTTTATATAATGCGGCATGTCGGCAAATACTCATAATTTACGATTTGCATCACACGGGAGGACGAAAAAGGTCTTTTCACATGAAATTTCAAGTTCCTTCCACAATGTGCTACAACCACCCAAATCTGATACTATAGTTGAAATCAACATTCCAGATTTTTCTAATATACAAATTATTTCAAAAAGAAGCTTCATGTTCAGGGTTTTATCAAAATCGTAAAATATTGGTTGTTGCCAGGTAGATAAAATCCCTCGAGCAAGGGCAACTTGAACCTTCGAGTGTGGCCCTAAAGCTTGATCAAGTCCATTGTGATAGCTAATGTTATCATCAATGTGAATTTCATTGAAACTTAAAATACAAGTTTTTCTAATGGGGACATATTTTCACTATTCTTGGACATCAATTTTAGGACATTTTCTAAAACTCCAGGGCAACATTGGAATTTTGAACCATCACCTCAAATTAGATGGGGTCGGAAGAGGGAGTTTTCCCTCCAATAGTCGTAAGACTTTCCGTTTAGAGCCCTTAAAACTACTGCCCTCCTAGGAATGTCATCTGAGGTCCATTTAATTTTCTTATTACTGTTTGCAATTGCATTGAGTTGTGTTTCTGTTAGTATTTTCCTAGCACTCTTTAAAAATGGACTTCAGCACTGTGTTTGTTTTCTTCAGATTATATTTACGTTTATTTTTCAAGCGAGTAAGTTGTTTTTTTAAATTTATTGGATATGTCTTTGTTTTCTTTACATACCGTACATTCTTCACTTTCATTATTTGATTGTTCTTCATATAAATTTGTATATGTAAATGTTGCAGTGGAATCTGATAAATCTATTCGAGCCTTTTTAGGACTCAAAGTTTTAATATGATCTAAAGCTACTTGCCTTTTATTATACGTTGCTGTTCTAATAGACTTCCATTCAGGACTTTCACTAACCTCGTTAATATTTCAACTAGGAACAGCTGCATTCTTTAAAATCCTTCGCTGAGGCAGCCCAAGTAATTTATTTCGCACATCATCTTCATAGTCGTCACTATAAAAATGATCACTACGCACTCTAGCATATTTAGTATTCACACGGTCACATCGTTTGTAACTAAACAACCACTGTTTACACAAGTTTTCATCTTTTGGAAACGGATGAAAACTTTTACCGTTGCTTTTCCTGGAATCATTTCTGCACACAGGAAATGCACAGTTCACTTAAACTACATAAATACAATCACTTTACACTGACAATGAAACCTGATTTTAGCGCTCTAAATGCAATACTGTCTACCCACCCAGAGCAAGGGTTAGGTCATATACTGAGAAGAGTGGGAAGCAGT
>JAGFPH010000220.1:270842-290597 GCA_018207615.1 Philaenus spumarius | reverse complement strand
TATTCCATAATTCATGGTGTTTAAAGAATAAATAAATCCTTGAACCGAATACAAAATTCCGAAAGTATACTCGCAAAAATTAGTAGGTATCTTTTTGTTTACTGTCGGATTTCCTTGAAATTTGGACTTTAACAGAAATTCAGGTATAACCCAGGGAGGGAGTAATTTTAAAATATATGCTTCCTGTGAAAATAACAATGGTAAGTAGTCCCATAACAGAAAGTTTTAATCCATTGGTGTTGTTTTTTCCATAATTCATGGTGTTTAAAGAATAAATAAATCCTTGAACCGAATACAAAATTCCGAAAGTATACTCGCAAAAATTAGCATCTTTTTTGTTTACCGTCGGATTTTCTTGAAATTTTGTATATAAGTGGTCGTTAGTATGCTATGAACGTATACGTATCAAAAATACTTAATTTTGCCTTTTTAACCAATGACATATGTTTGTTGAAAGTAAAGAAGCCCATGAGCGTCGGGCGGCAGTCGAAAAATTATCTAACTGATTTGATCATGAGCGGCGAGCGTTAGCCAACGCACATCCGCCGCTTGTATCGTAGCCAGCCAACCGTGTTTAACAAGGAAACTCCATCAGTTAGATAATTTTCGTGCGCCGCTTGCACCTGCTACTGCCGCCCACCGCCTACCGCCCGCCGCTCACGTAGCCGAGGCTTAAGGTCAGTTCAATCTCGATTTACTGTATCTCTCTCTCTCTCTCTCTTTTCGTTCCACTGCTTTAGAATTAGAACGCTAGTGGGCAGCACATTACCAGTGAAATAGGAGCAATAAAATAAAGAAGTACAATTAGTTTTACCCAGAATGCGCTTGCTTACTCTCTCACCGTATAGTCCATAAGGTAGGATATCTGTATGTATAATTAAGGCTGACACGTTGCTAGTAAAAACTTCTATATCCGCCACATAATGCACTATTTTGTGAGAGCTTCAGGAATTCAAGTTTAACAACAACAACAACAACAAAAATACTTCGCAATAAGCTACATGGCTCTTAAAATAAAGATATCTTTAAAGTAGTGAAACTAGTTGCCGACTAGAATAATCCTTCGTCGAACAAGTTTGACACGTGAGCTACCACAATCACAATGACAATCTTGTCATTTAAAGTTAGAACTCTAGATATATTTTATAAATACTCTTATCGAGGACCCAATAATACTTAACTTTAATATGTACATTTACTACATAAAGAAACGACTTCTACAAACGGTACGGATCCAAAGAGAGTTTCAGTTTATTTAAGAGAAAAATAACAGTAAATTGAAATAAAATTAAGCAGGAGTAATCTTGGTAACTTTAGAAAGAAATCGTATAGGCTAGTATATAGCTTAATAGAGGTTGATACGTTCAATTTCTGGTGGAGGCTTGTTTATTCCATTTACTGAGATAATGGTTAAGGGCCTGCTCCAGTAAACGAGAAAGCAGCCGGCGACGCCAGCGCTTTACTCTATAGTCGTATATAAACAGTGCAATTTCTTGCAGCTGCGCGCTTTGACATTGCCTCATTTCAAACCATTTTATAAATCTATAATTTGTAATTGAGTGCTGAAAAAAAATGAATATTCTTTATAAAATTGCCGATTCAGCTTGCTATTCACTTTTAATTATAAATTTGTTATTGTGTAAAGAAGGTTCAAACTTGGTACTTCAAAAATTTCAATTACGTTACAAATAAAAGGAATTTTAAAAAAATATGTAACGCAAAACGGATGCGTATTTTGACTGTGGTTAAAAAGAGACCTTGCAAACAATTTTATGATAAAAATAAACGAAATAAATTATTTCAAATTTAACGTTGCCCTTATGGAATGAAAATCTTAGCTGGCCGCCTCTACAGCAGACCCTTAACCAGGAGCAGTGTATTAACGTAAAGATGTAATGAAATAAAGGAGGGTCATCACATTATGTATAAAGTTGCAGTTGATTATAATATTTGTGAGAGTGATACAAGTGTGATATTTTATGTACTATGTTATGAAACACTTATTTTATGTGTTTGGTGTATATGGATATTTGCGAGTATAGTTTTTAAAATTTATATAATTGAGCTTTTATATATATAAATTGTCCTAATATCGGCATATAATAAAAAAACCTCACTCAAACAAAAGCTATACTTTTTTCTATAGGTAAAAATAAAAATTAACACAATTCTCACGAAAATACGTTTTTAGCCAAACTTGTTTCAAAGACTAAGTCGTCATATTCAGTGTCACATGAGCTAAACATTAGTTACATATTTACTCGTAAAATATCCAATCATATATAATATCGTAATATCCTAGAAATTAACCAATCATATTTATTACTCTTTGTTTTTAGACATAAGGCTATAGGTTACTTTGTACCACGGTAACTAGAACAAGACGGTATGTGTCACGCGCAGGTCGTTGGTGGCTATGACGTCACTGCCACCGAAGCGCCCGGCATCTCTACAGCGATTCGATTTCGCCAGTGACAAGCTTCTTAAAAACATCACCCTACACGACTATTGGGTGAACGGAAAATATACAATCTTTCATGGGATTACATATACACTCTAGGGAATCTAGAGGTGCAATTTTTTTATAGTAAAACCTTTTTTATCGACAGTAAATTCATAGTTATCTATATATACAAAAATGAATTGCTGTTCGTTAGTCTCGCTAAAACTCGAGAACGGCTGGACCGATTTGGCTAATTTTGGTCTTAAAATGTTTGCAGTAGTTCATAGAAGATTTATACGTAAAGAAAAATTTGAAGAGTTTCCCGAAAAAGTTTCAAATTTGGAAGAAACTCAACCGCCTTTACTGTATGAACTCAAAACCATAGCTTAAAAAAACAGCTGTTCGTATAAAAAGCTTAGCAACACGTTATGTTTGTTTACAATCATTACCATAGCAACATTACTTAGCAAATTTATAATCACTTTAATACTCTTCAAAACTAACAGCTTTTTAAGGTTAGATTGAAAAACTATAAACAAACACAAGAAAAAATCAACGAAAAATGCTTACAGAATTATAATTCAACTCAAACATTGGTTATTAAAAATACCTATCTATATAGGCCTACTTAGAGATATGCTGTTTAAAATATTGTTTATATAAAATATATCATTACTATGATTTTTTTTTAATACTTTTCAAAATATATTTTCGCTATCAATAATAATAATAACAAACAAATTATTTGACACCATGCATAACCATAAACATACACGAGTTTAAACATATTATATTGAAAACTAAACAAACAAACTGAATTAAACTAAATGCCATTAAAATATCACATTCGTAGCTTTATTTTGATATATAATTGCATATTTAAATACTAAACAATATCTTATACTAATTAGGCCTATACATTTAAAATTACAAACTCTATTTGAACCAGTTTGTTACATCCTAAATTAACGCGGATGTTACAAAGTGATTCAAATATCTTTTCTACGACCCCCAGCTAATTTAAACCCTCGCTAAGAAAGGGTTAAAAGAAATTCGAAATTTTAGGTCGGTTTGGGGGGTCAAAGTTACTAAAAATCCCTATAAGAACGAATTGGAATAAAATTTGGTACGTAGCTTCCTTTTAGGCTGTAGGTGCTCGTAACATTGTCAATGAAATTAAGTGAAAGTCAAAATTAGTAAAAACTATAAATTAAAACGACACATTTGTGTAAAAATTACACATAACTAACCCAGCAAATCGTTGTTTGCGTAAATAGTTCATGTAAGTCAATCTAATCTGCTTCTGCTAGGCGGGAAGCATGAGACGGTGGCAGTGACGTCATCTAAGCTCAGAGTTACTGCGCAGCTGTTTCGTGACACATACCGTGTAGTCGTGTAGTTCTAGTTATTGTGCTTTGTACTATTGTACTGTTATTGTCAACTCTATTGGTTGTTTGTAAACTAAACCACGCCCTACTCTGTGAGAGGGTATAAATATGTAGAATAGCACTTTGTCTTCTTAGTTATAATTTAGTTGTAGCTGATATGACACTGAAGATGACGACTTAATCTTTGAAATATGTTTGGCTAATAAACGTATTTTTGTGAGAATTGTGTTCATTTTTATTTTTACTTTTAGAAAAAAAGTATAGCTTTTGTTTGAGTGAGGTTTTCTTATTGTATGCGGATGTTAGGACAGATGGTAATCAATACATATATATTGTAGGGAAGTTTCCCTCAGCATTAAGCTTTATAAGGGAATCTACCCTGGGTTCCTACTTTAAATTATTACACTGTATATAAATATATAAACACTCTTTTATTTCCATAATTTACAATATACTCTGATCCATTCGTCTACTTGTCTTGTCCTGTCGCGGATGGCATGGCTGGGTATCGAACCTTGACATCGCAGTGCTTCGTCCTGGTGTCGCTGTGGTTGTCCCTTTGCTCCGATGCCTCCAATGGGTTGCTTCGATGTGCGAATCCCTTGAGTCCTTTTCCGGATCCTGTTACTGGGTGTAGTCCCTCTTTCTGTCCCTGGGTTCTCGTAGCTCGTTGCATTCAGGTACAACGACTCGAATTCGGCAGGCTGACTTGCACAGGGAGGTGTTTCCAGTTCTCGATCCTAACTCAGACTCTCTAGCTAAAACATAAAATCTCTATTTACATCATTCTTACTGTTGTTAGTGGGGGGGAACTCTTCTCCCCTCCACTAACAAAACATATCAAACCTACTCTGCGGGCTCACCACGCCCATGCAGTATGTCGCGGGCTCAACACGCCCCTGCGACTGGATACGGCGGGCTCAACACGCCCTTGCCGTGACCGCGGGCTCAACACGCCCTTGCGGTGTGTCGCGGGCTCAGCACGCCCATGCGACGGGGGTACGGCGGGCTCAACACGCCCTTGCCGTGACCGCGGGCTCAGCACGCCCATGCGACGGGGTACGGCGGGCTCAACACGCCCTTGCCGTGACCGCGGGCTCAACACGCCCTTGCGGTGTGTCGCGGGCTCACCACGCCCATGCGACGGGGTACGGCGGGCTCAACACGCCCTTGCCGTGACCGCGGGCTCAATACGCCCTTGCGGTTACCGCGGGCTCAACACGCCCATGCGGTAGGTCGGACCGCTGTGGTCCAACCGCCTATTCAGCGTTCGCTGCTGCCTTATATAGGCCAGTTGGAGAGTGGGGAATGGTACTGTTTGCTGTTCTGGGTTTATTTGTATAAGATAAGCAATGTAGCACTGTTTACCTTAGGTAAGTCATGTAGCACTGTTTACCAAAGATAGGCCATGTAGCACTGTTTACTCTAGATAAGCCCTATAGCACTGTTTACCTTAGACGGAGCTGCTCTTGTCGGGTTCATTAGTACCTTAATTCCTATATTTTTATTGCCCTCCTAAACACTTCGTTACAATATATATATATTATTTTATATAAATATAATATTTTGTAATTTTATAAATGTATTTGCCATTTCTTAATGGGTTAAATGGAAGAGAGAACGTCATAGTACTAATCTCGTCCAAAGATATAGGCATGATTTAATTGATTCTTTATCCCTCTTAAGGCGCTTTCGGAACAACTTCTGTTTGTAAATGGGTTTAATATTATCAAAATTAGGTTAGTGCACTATGAAAACTAGTAAGATATTTTCCAATCAGTAAAAATAATTAGTGATAACTTCTACTGTATTTTTGCATTACAAAGATCTCTTTTCATGTTAATAATTACACATATTAAAGTTAAGATTCTTGTCTAAGACTTTATATTTTTTGTAATGGTTGTGTATGGCCTACTATTGTAAGTCAATCAATCAGTGGCGCACCGACGGGGAGGGGACGAATGGGACCTGCTCCCCTCAGAAGGTCTTTTTAGTAATGCGGATTTTGTTTTAAACTAATTGATCGTTGAATACGTAGTTTATAATCAATTAAAAATTACATTTATGATTAAATTCGTAATGTGATCACGAAAAAATAGTCGTTCTTTTTTAAATGAATATGATACCTACCCTAAACGCAATCATGATTAAATTTTCTATCAGTGATGTTAGAGTCACGGTGGTCTGGTTCATGAATTGACGGTATACGATCGCTGATAGCGCTGCGTTGATAACGTTGAAAACCGAGTGTTAAATCCCAAGTTATAAGGGACGTTAAACGTTCGACGTTGGTAACGCGCGTCCCGTGTTATACACAGCGTATTTTTTAGGAGTTGTCAACGTTGCGTCCCTTACTTCCAAAATGGACACCATCAGTTGGGCTGTCTAGGTGTATTATAAATAATAGAAACATATGAGGAGTTGTGTATGAGGAAGGCTAGACGGTGGGGTCCCCAGTGCTTTCAAATCGAGTATCAAGCTTCGGCTATACTTACACGAGCCGACCCGGTCCGTCGCGGAAATTCGTATTAGTGACTAAACAGACCCGCACCGTTCCGACCATGTGTCGGAAAGATGCGCAAGCATTCCACGTCACCACCAGTTAGTCTGGATTTCCTGCTACTACTGTCACAACTACCGTGAATTACAAAATCATCATGGAAGAACAGTGAAAAGAAACCAAACGTTCTTTCTGGTTGGTACTTGTGGCTATATCTACCCAACCCGTGCGGAGCGGAGCAAAGTCGGCCCGTTCCTGTATGTTCTCAGAGCATGCAAAAAATTCAACTCCACGTGGGTCGACTCGGAACGTGTAGATATAGTCACTCCTATTTAAATACACAGAGAGAATACCCCTGGAAAACATCCGCTCCACTCGGCTTGTGTAAGTATAGCCGTAGCTTTAACAGGACAGTTTCACTTAATGTTTCAATTGTTTATTGCTATAATCCTTTGAATTAACTGTATATAGAGGTGGCTCCTATTCCGTAAATAGAGGTGGATAGCGTAAGTAAATGTTTCCGTATCAAACATTTTGCCATTTTGAAGTACTGTACACAATAATCACTTTGAAATACCGGTTAACAATAACCCCTATAACCAGGACAAAGTTGATACTTCTGACTACTGTGTCCTCCTGATAGCTGTCCATCTTTTGATAGAATGAACATGTCAGGTGTATATAAGATTACGTGTAGTGATTGCTCTAAATTTTATATCGGTCAAACTGGACGATCTTTCACCAAACGGTTTAAAGAACACCTACCTAGACCCACGCTATTTGAACAGAGATCCAGTTTTGCCAAACACCTCATTGATTTTGACCACAAATACGTCAATGTTCATGATAACCTGAAAATTCTTCATACATGCAGAAAGGGCCGTTTGCTGTCATCCCTAAAGGAATTTGAAATATATAGTGCATCAAAATAATGATCCAGTAAATATGTTAAATGATAAACTGCATTATTCATCTAATGAATTATTTAACACAGCCATCAACCTGAGATAAAATTGTTGACCCAATACCATCATGATTGGACATCCTTATCTCATATATAAGATTGCACAAGACCACAGTTGTACACATGCAGTCCATGAAATGACATGTGTAGAGGAGTCCTCATGTGATGTGTGAAGTTGTATTTTCAGTGTATATATTTAAATTTGTTCAAGTGTTTGTGTTTTTTAATGTTTTATGTTAATTGTGTATAGTTTATTACGACGTGTTCCACAACAGTGGAATGAATAATTTTTGAGGTTGATCTGATGATGGTGGCATGAACCACCGAAACCGGTAATCCAGAAAGGATATATTTTAGAGTGCTCGACGGATAAAAATAAGGTAATTAATTACCCATTATTATTATTATCTACAGATATATAGTTAGCTATTTATTTTTAAATAAACTATCCTCTTCATGTACTAGCTAGAGAATAGCTGAGCTTAGAATTTACATTTAAAATATTCTCAACAGATTGGACTTGTTTAAATTTTTAGAATTCATAGTAGGGAATGATTTTTGTGATTTACTCCAAAAACTAGACTTTAGGTTTTATTTAACTATCTGTGTGTCTGTAACTTCTTGTGAGAGATGTTTTCCAAAAATAAAACTTAAAAAGAGTTACTTAAGGTCTGGCGCGCACTAGTGATTAAAAAGAAGCCGAAAACATTGTTATTCGTGCACTTGCAACTCTTCCGTTTCTTCAATTTGTCAGGTTACAAATGGATTTCACTAAAGCAGCTGTGTGTAGCGCTCTAATTCTCAGATGGAAGAAACAAAGACGTATTAAATCGTTCTGGGTTAATCCTGTTATAAGTAACAGGCTTTTCAGTGGACAGTTTTATAAAATTATTTCAACTCTACTAGAACATAAAGGCAAGTTCTTTAATTATTTCGAATGAGCATAGTAAGTTTTGATGAATTGTTAGGAAATATTATATATAACAGGCCTCTTTTCTACTTCACAAATAAATAATTCACGTTTTAATATGCGCACAACACACACTACAATTAATTAAACTAGTTGCTAAAAAGAAATTGCCGATGCGTGGCCGGTCTAAGATTGACCATGAGCCAGGCAAGTCTTTGTAATTTAGCTATCCTTTCTATTGAAAATTCTTTAGCTAAAAATATTTATTTTTATAATATCACATCTAGATTTGTTGAGCAAAAAGTTGCTAAAGGATTTGAAGTAAAATGAAGGATGTAGTCTGTGTGATTAAATTTTAAACATAATACTAACTTACAGAACCAATGATTACATGTCTAGTCCGGGTTTGATATTCATACAGTTTATATTAAAACTTTAATTTTAGTTAAACAACTTTTTAAGTTCAATTTCTTTAAAAAATATTCTATAAAAGATGTAGGCTTACAGTATCTATTTAGACTGTTGTATAAAAAAAACTACTGTATTGTAAAAATAATGTCTTTAAAGTTTAAAAAGTTTAACTGATTTGTGGGAAACAAAACGCATATGTAATATTAGATATTCTTGATATCAATTTTTTAATAAAATAAATTTAATATTTTAAATTTATTGAATAAAAGTCATTATTGTTAAAATTTGTTAATATTTATTTTAATATTATTCCAATCAATACAGTATAAAACTACATCAAAAACTATTTGTTTAAACAAATAGGCGTGAGGGGTGTAAACTATTAGGTGGGAATGCGGATGCTGCGAGAGGGGAGGGTGTCAAAAGCCTGTCTGCACCAGCTGAAATTAGTCCTGGCAACGCCACTGCCTTGACCTTTCTCAGTTTGATACTTCCTTAGCATTAAAATAATATTGTTATCATATGTTTTGAAAATCATTCCTATTAGACAAAAGCCCTATTCATACAAAGAAAGAGCTGATTTTATTTATTTTTTCGCGATGTCTTCTGTTCATATTCTGTAGTAATATGTGCGATAGACCTCGTAGGTTTTAAGATATTTGGAAACACTTTTAACAGATCCTTTCTACTTTCTTCCCACCTTAAATCCGAAGTGGGAAACTGTGGTACTTTTCACCCCTTCTTGTGGGAATGGTATTGAACAATTAATTATTTATGACGGGTTTAAACTTCTTTTTTTACTTTGGAATTATGTTTATTTTCAAACTAATTTTATTGCACTTTTAACGGTTCAATGTTTAATATAAATTGACGTGTGGACAGTGCACCGCAAACGCGAAAGTGGTCTACGGTGTAGGTTTAGTTTACAATTCTGCACTCTGTCCTCAGATACTGTACTCCGTTGCCTCATTATTCAATTTCGGCATTGAACTTTGTAACACTGAATGAGAACTCCACAGATTATATGGCCATAGTTTATACATTGAGTTTATGGTTTTTGTTCACTATTTTTTTAGACGTTTGTCCTTGGTTGAGACTGAAGGTTATTTAAACTTATCATACCCGGCTTCGGCTCGTATATATTTGACGCTTAGGTTTGGATTAACTACAATTAATATACATAATTAAAATGGCTTTTACTTTGAACAAACTAAGCATAGACCAATTGAGTATTGCTGGAAAGAGAGTTTTCATACGGTAAGTACAAATTATTTAAATATATTGTAGTCCAATATCAATTATAACCTCATTATGTATTAATATAATCAAATTCTTTAAATTACTTAGATTTAAAATACTATCTTGTTTATATTGTGGTCGATTAAATGCACAATCGATTACACATTTTAACAGTAAACTAATTACCTTAATAAAATTTTAGGCTGGGAGTAGTTTAAAGATATTAATTAAATTCACTAACTTAGAATAATCTGTTACAGTCCTATAGGCTTGCCACCTACTCCCTAATAACTTGCTGCAAAATGCACTAGGCTATAATGGGTAAAATTACAGTATATGTGCTCTAACTATGAAAAGCCAACCTGAATATTGTTGTAAGACCTTTTTGCAAATTGCGTAACTTAGGCCTATACTCCCTCTAACCTACAATGTCAACCTAAAATTAAACAAAACCTGAGCCTAGCCTAACTCACAGTTTCTTGTTTGGGCGCATTTTTACTATTCGACTCTAGGCTAACCTAGAGCTAACAGGAATGCAAAAATAATAATTAAAAAAAGTTCTAACCTAACCTATTTAGTCACAGTATGTTCACCTGTTTTCAACATTTAACAGTAGAATGTAAAACAATGTCGTTGTCTGCAAAAATATTAGGCTAGAGTCGAATAGTAAAATTACGCCCTTGTTTGTTAACATCCTATATTGTTTAGTGGGAAACATTCATAAACGCCTCTACGATATTGGACGTAAACTTACTAGCCTAAATGACCCTCGGCTGATATTTTTGCAGAGGACAACTACCTTGTTTTACATTCTGCTGTTAAATGTTGAATACAGGTAAACATACTGTGACTAAAGACTATAAGCAGGGGTTTACTCGTATTTTTTCCAGAACCGGAACGCTGCCGGAACTGAACAAAAATACTCTACGGGAAACTTTTTGAAATTTTCATTTCTAAAACTCCTATGTTACGTACATTTGCCGAGTGTAAGGGTGCAGATAATATACTTACTTTTATAAGAAAAGTACACATGTATTATGCGACTATTTTTGTACTTGTAGGCTATATATAGCACATAGCAAATTTTACATTAGACACATATATTTTAATCAAAAACTTGGCAAAATGTCTCTTATTCAGTCAATAGAATTTATCCGAAATTTAAATCCTCGGTAAAAGACTGTAAACCTAAACAAATTTTATGTAATAGCAAGAAATTACTTTTCTTATACACAAGAACAATTAATTTAAAATGCGAAGCAAGCTTATCACGAGAACACAACACACAAATACAGACGCTAAATTGCCGGTGTTCAGGTACCTACGTTTAAATATTTTCCTCTTTCGGGGCGCCTTTTGACCTTGCATTTGTGATGGCGTTTGTCAGTGTAGGTCTACACCATTGTTTGTTTGTATTCCATGTTGTGCTCTCTTTTGAGATATTTATTTTTTAATTAATTAATCGTGAATTGCAATTAATTATTCGATAAGTATTAATCACTAAATGTGGTCCAAATTATATCATCTTTGGTCTTATTTTGATTACAATAATTTGATCAATATATGTTGTAGGCCTAAACTTTTTCATGCCGAAAAAGTTAATAATAGAAAAGTATAAGCATCGCTGGTTTTTAAACTTTTCGGCCTCCTCGACTCTGAATCATCGGTCGAAGGCGGGTTTCACACCTAAGCCAGGCCGGGTGAAAATCGCTTGAAGACTGATTACGCAGTATTTAAATGGGAGCTTTCAAATAGGATGCCGGGCTCGACCGAGCGATTTTGAGCAGTCCTGCCTTCCGCTACTTCAAGCGGTTTCTGCCAGCGTTTTTTAGTCTAGCTCGGTGTCCCGGCCAGTGTCACTATGTTGCAACTGCGACTGCTAGGAAGGCAGGAAAACCTATTGAGTGAAACTCGGCTTCAGTGCGAACGCATCACAGATTTTGCTCGTCTTGGCTTGGCATCGCTTCGCCCGGTCCGGCTTTGGTGTGAAAAGACCTAATTTGTAGCCGTTCGCAGCGTCCATTGAACATAAAAGATGTGCCTCGAAGGTCTGGTACTCTTAAGTTGTCCCCATTTCAATTCCGAATTGAGGCACAATGTGGGAGACTTAACTGTAGTTGGCTCGCATAGTCGCAATGCACTGTAGTGTGGGAATATGTTGATTTTTTTCAATTGGCTGACATAAAATTCTGAACCGAGCGTTCAATGAGTTTGATTGATCCAGTGCAACGTTAAAACAAAACGTATACAAATTTTATAAAAAGCAGTACCGGAACGGCGGAGCAGGCACAAATACTGTCGAACATAGCCTAATCATTATAATGTTTAATTCAATATAGGTGAATTTTTAGTAGGTTATACCACTACTAGGTCTGGATTAGGTCTAAATTGCTAACTTATGGAAATGAAAATGCTCTATTTCAGTGTGTAACAAAAATAAACTTTAACAAAATGCAAAAACTAAATGATAAATTTACATTTTGTTTTTAACGTATAGCCTAGGCCTATTATAAGCGTTATTAAAAGAGAATCATAATAAACCTTAAGACAAGTAGCCTAACTTATCTACCAGTATCGGCATACTCCATTACCAGTTTGAACTCAAAATTCAACACTCATCAGTTACATTGTGTCTAGGTTGGCAGCACTACTCTCTTTTGTAAAAAGGTAGTCTGCTAAAATAGATCAGCAGAATGGCGTATTGTTAGTTTATGCTTACATTTGAAAAAAACCTTAAAATTATGAGTTTTTTTTAGTGAAGGCTATTAAGTTTAAACATTTGAACTTGCTCAGTAAATTTAAGTTACAACGTTGACAAATCTACAAGTTTACATTCGATATTAACGTACATTATTAAACAATTTAATCCTTCAAAAGTGAACATCATGACATTAAGCTAATTTCTCACAAAAAATATTCAAACGGTATATAAAATTGTATATATATATTACCTAGCCTAAACCAAATTAAACTCTTTATCCAAGAGATATACCATCGTTTTTCGTCCTGCTAACTTGTTACAAATATATTTAAAAGATATATACAGTTAATATATATATATAATACCTAGACTTCTTACATTTGCCATCGCTTGTTCTTTCGTATGCTAAATGATTATGATTAGTTTGACAGCACTACTCTCATTGTTAAAAAAAGGCCATTGTCTGTAATATTGTATCGACAGGAATGTTTATTGTGATTTTTTAAATATAGACAACCATATTTTTATTAATTACTAATTAATTAAATTGTTTGTGAGGTGATACTGCCAAACAATCCTTAATGTTTATGAAATATAGTCTATTACCACTTCATATGACGCGTTTCGACTGTCATTCAGTCATTCTAAAATAATATTTTTATTCCATTTTTTGGTAGAATGTATTATATTATGACACTTTTGTTCTTTGGTATTTTTCTCTAAACGCAGCCGTTACGGAGCTGCGGGCTGTCACGTTTAAAAACAATATCAATTATTTTAAATGGAAATTAACGTAATGTATTGCGTAACAGCTGTAATGTAGTTATCAATCAGCTGTTATTTTGCATCGTTGGAAAACTGCTTTAATTTAACACTGCTGTGTAACATTTCTGTTCCGTCATCACTCAGTAGTGATTTAAAATGTTTCAATACATTAAAAATATTTTTATTAGAAATAATTGATATGGTGGCCGTATCAGCTGCGTTTAGAGAAAGATATCAAAGAAACAAAATTGTCATAAAATAATAAGTTCTACCAAAAAATGCAATAGCAATATTGTGTTTATATTTAAAAAATTAAAGATGGCAACCAAATTGGAAGAATGGCGAAGGTCAAAAATAACACTGTAATTTTAATGTAGGTATAAATCCAGGGAAGGTTCACAATTTAAAGTTCTTCTAGAAACTGATAGTGTCCGAGATTCCAATGATGGCCATCTCGAGTTGATCACCCAGTATTTATTATGTTCCATTTAGACTAATGAAGACAGGGGGCAGCATATAGCGAAGGTAAATTGATTACATTTGAACTGCAGAACCATTGTTGGATGTTCTAACCATAGCAGACTGGATTAGGACCTATAGTCTTGCGGTCTCTCTGCATCCCCTTGGAACGATTTAGATTAATTAATTCAGTCCATTTTAATTAGATATATATCGTTTGAATATAAATGTGAACAATTTATATTAATGAACGAAGTAACAATACTTACTGTAGTTATGATTAACATCAGTAATAACATTTTTGATTTTGTTTTGTTTCTTAACCTAAATTATTATTATACATATTTTATAAATGGCCATAATAAAGCAAATAAACCGAAATGGTAATAAAATTTAATTTTACTCAGTAGGCCTATACCTACGTAATAAGAATTTTTTTTATTTACAAAAATATAAATTGTAAACTTAGATATTAACAACAGTCTAATTTTGATTTATTGAGTAGAGTAACTTCAAATGACGGAACATTAACAAACATGAAGGTAATTTTGAAGCTCTCTTGTAATTTCTTTCATATTTGTCAAAGACAGTTGTGATTTGTTTTTGTAGTTTAGTGTGCTACTATAAATTCATAATATACTATACAGAAAAATGGGTGATTTATTGGCATTATGTAAATTTTGTTTGTCGCCTTTAATTTATGCCAGTTAAGTAAATGACTAATGCGCCTTGGAACAAAGAGGCTTCCCACCAACCAAATAGCCAACCAGGATTGTACATTGAACATTTCCTGCACTCTAGAGACATTTACAAACTAAGAATTTGTCTAAATTTGCCAAAACGGAAATTCTTGTTTTACCGTTGTTCAAGTGAAGTCTTCTATGAGAATTTATCTGTTTGATGTGTGGGAAGGGTTAAATTCCTGAAACAATAAATTATATTTATTTATAAGGAAAAAAATCCTGAGCATTTTAAACGGTTAAAACTTAAAATCCAACTTAAATTTCTATAACACTAGAACTAATAGGCTACGTCCTTCATACTTAAAAAAAAAAAATTGGTAGGCTTCTGTTAAAAAATGCTTTGAAAAAATATATGCCAAACTAAACTTCCTCAATATATTCTGAAATAATTACTCAAAAATAATAAGCAGACAGAAAACAAAATGACTACTAACAAATACACTTCATAGATACTAACATTAACTTTTGAATGATAGGGATTAATGGATTAATTGCACAGTATGCTTGATATTCACATTAAGTTACTGAATTGAGATGAGTTGATTATATAAACCATTCAAATTCTGATCATTCGGTTTTTTCCATCACTAATTACAATTATACTATAAAGGAGGCTGTTGCCTTAAGTTATAATTTTAAGAGGCGACAGCAAACATTATTGTCAGTAAATTAACAGCATGAAATGTATTCAGTACAACTAACTATAAAGACAATACACTTTTCGTCCCAACAAACCACATAAAGGAGAATAACATAACAGGCTCCTAAACACAGTATTACATTTGAGTGATACTTTAGTTGCTTGTATCTTTAACACCATCCCGTTTTCAGAATAAGTATCCAGTACTGTAATGTAGTACTTCAGGATAGAAGGGAAGGCTTCCAAACACAGGAAATACCTGCCAGTAAATTTACTGTTGAACATTTTTAGAATTTACTCTTGACCTAGTACTATCTAGAAATTTAACTGATGAAGTAAGCTAAATTTGTGTTTTACTAGAATATTAAGGACACATGTGTTATTTGTAGAAAAAAACACCTAGCTCCATCATCTCTATGTTTAGTCGCAACTCATTAATTCGGTAGTTTATAATTGTTTAACAGAGGTGGCCAAACCAACCGGTGCAAGGGGAAATGTAAACTAAACACAATATCTAGGGAATAAGTGAATTATTTCCTTCTTGCTAAGTTGTGCAGAAAATAAGGATGATGTACTTAATTAGTTTATTCTTCATTATGTCTAGGAATAATTTATTTATTGGATTTAACTCGAAATCTACTCTGCTTTTGATGATACTTTCCCTGATGAGTCCGATGTGATTGCTGTCCGGAAAACGTGGATATGACTCATCATTCGTAAATCCATAACGCAGCAATCTACTACTGAGCCTGGGCATCTGCCAGGTGACTTTGTCCCTTGCAATAATGGTCCTTTCTGGATTTAAAGATTGCTTCCTGCATTCAATTTGTGTTTCCATCCATTCATCTTTTCTTCAGTCTGCCAACTCTTCTCTCTATTTAAAGCACACTGTCTTCAATTTCTTAGGTATTAAAGCTTTCTCAATTTTATAAACTAGGACATGTCCACATCTCTGTTCAGACCATGAAGCTTCCTGTCCAAACTTGTCTCACCATGAGTTGGCCAAAGATTATCTTAAAACGTTTTTTTCAGGTATCTGGAGTTTTTCATCACCAGTCTTAGGGATAATCCAACAAGTTTTGGCTCCATAGGTTGTTACTGAACATACTAATGTTTTGAGGAGGCATTACTTGGTCTTTTTTAGAGGCAGCCCTACTCTTAAAATGTTACAGTAATTCTTATTCATCATCCTATTTCTCAGGACATATTATTCTAGTTGTTCCGTTAAATAATTTCAAATAATCAGAATCACTTACTCGAATTTGTAAGCTGCCATATCTGTGGTCAAACGTCTAGACCCATATTTTATCATGCCAGTGATTTGAAATGTGAAAAGGTTTTGTGAAAAACTGTTGTTTGGGTGACATTTATGGCTGAACCATTGAAGATAAGCCAAAACAATAAGCAGACGAATTGGTGGCAATAAAAAGATATACCAAAAGTATGTTACTTTTTCTATTTTGCTGTTTACTTTCAATAACTACGTTCGTCTTACCCCAGGAAAATTGGTAGAGTACCCACCATTTTTTGATTGTATTTGACAGATCAAAATATTAGTCGGAAGTTAAATTTTTGTTTTTATGGTATAGGTTGTATTTTAGTTGTCCTTTTTTGTAGCGATTTTAACTAAAAACTTATCCGATTGAGATGAAATGTTTAATGACGTCTTCTGATATACCGTATGTCGGTGGTATGGCTTCTGAGCGACATTGGCTTTTATCAGAATGAATTAACGATAAAAAATGCAAAAAATCAACCTGCAAACCTATAATTAGAAAAAGATCTATAGAGATACCGTGCACACAATAATAGACTTAATCATATTAAGTTTCTTCTTACAAATTCTTGATTTCTTTTAATAACTGAGGAATAAGACAGGTAAAGTTTTGTACGACAGTTAGTTTTTCAATAAAAACCATTTACTTACTGATAATAAGTAAGCAATATATCCTTGAAAATGTGTTGATGAACATTGTGTGTATTCTTTGTAAAAGTTTTCATGGTACAAAAATGTTCAGAGTAAACCTTTACAGGGTTTCCACCAACCTGGAAAGTCAGGGAAATTTTAAAAAACAGGGGAAATTTAGCTAACTTAAGTTCCTATATAAAATTGAGCTAAGCTTGTTTTACTTTTATCAATTAATATAAGTTCTTAATTTCAAAGTGATTGACTTCAAAGTCAATTTATTTGTAAGTAATGATTAACAAATATTAAAGTTTATATATAAAATTAACTTATTTTATAATTTTTCATATAAAAAGTGAATCTCTTAAGCTTTTTAGTTTGTGAAGTCAATATATTTTATTCTTTAGTCCAATTCATTCAAAAGAACCTGTTTGCACACTATATCACATTAGTGCAATCTATTAATAATGTTAAAATGAACATTGTTCTTTATTATTAAGTATTAAAAAAATACTTTTGTATTAGATTTTTTGACTTATTGATTTTTTTAACGAATTAGGCCTAATTAATTTTGAATTAATAAAAATTAAATGTAGGTCAGCTCTGGGGATGATGGGGGCAGTATTAAAACAAATTGTTTATTTTTCTTATTCTAATTCAATAAGATGTATTACGAGAAAGAGGCAGATTTATTTGTTACGTCGAGAGAGAGTGGGAAATTTTTAAAACAAAACGGGTCAGTTAAATAGAAAATTATATTTTTGTGGGATCCCTGCCTTATCTATGCACATGAGCACATGTTATTAAGTTATGTGTATAGAATTAGAATTATTAGGTTAAGTAACTGTAGAAAATTAATTTTATTATTGCATATTTTATTTGTTTAGTGTGGATTTCAATGTGCCTTTAAAAGATGGCAAAATAACAAACAATCAGCGCATTGTTGCAGCTTTGGACACAATAAAGTACGCTTTAGAGAAAGGGGCCAAGTCAGTAGTGTTAGGATCTCACCTAGGTCGCCCAGATGGAACTAAAAATTTAAAATATACGTTGGCACCTGTAGCTGAAGAATTAAAAACTCTTTTAAACAGGTAATTCACAGTTATTATAAGTGACTACTTTATGCATATTTTAAAAATATATTGAATTATAAATATATTATTATAACATTTACTGTACTTTATATTGCAAGTTTGAAAAAAATTCGTTTAAAAAAGTCAAATTCGTATAAAAAGTTTAGTTTTTCTCTCCACTTTTAAGATAGTTTGTGTGTTTGCTATACAGATAATTAAAACTAACTGATTAGTATTACTTAGTAGAAATGTTCTAGGGCTATGTGAAAACTTTTACTTTAGTTAGTAAAATATAAATATTTAAATTGCCATTAAAATAAAACCCGACCACTAAAACATTCCAATCAAAAGGTTATAAACAAGAGTATTTTGAGATTGTCTTAAATTATGTAGGCCTACAATTTCAGAGGAAAGAGCAGCCAAAAAGTGGCTATCTCTTGAATTTATTTCTTGTGGATACAAAATCCTTCTTTTTCTTTCTCCTTTTTTACTTTGATTCCTTGTTTAGTTGGTTCCAACATAATTTTGTTTAACTGCATACAAGATGTGACCAATAAGTATCATACTTGATATTTTGTTTGGCAAACAAGTAGTAGCATGGGAGACAGCAGAAATGGAGTTATGCTCTTGACTGGTACCAGTTTTGACGGTATATCAAATCTGTTAAGAGAATTTTTTCTGCTTAGTTTTACATAATCATTCTATCCCAATTGAAGTAAATTGAAATAGCTTTTATAATATTTTTGTTACCTTGAATTTCTATATAAAAAGCTTAGTGAGTCGTTGATAAAAGTCGTAATGTTAAACCTGATGATTATATTGTCTTATCTGTATTAACCTCTCTATTTTCTTAAAGTAGCTATTATGTGGCAATTACTAGAGCCTTGTGTTAAGTACCACAATGCATAATTTATATATAAGCACAGATAAATTGGACATTCCAATATTATTCGTATTTCAACATGTGCATACGAGGGTGTTTCATTAATGTCAACCATTATTGATAAAACTGGATGTTTTAATGACAAAATATTAAAATTCTTTAAACTTAAAAACAATTTTAACACACCACGTATTTAGAACGGACTAAAAAGTATAGAATAATTTATCCTAGCCCCATAACAGACTTATAACCCCATACAGATTCCTAACCCCATACACATTGTCCTGAGATTTTGTGATTGTGAATTTTTAATCGCTATGAAAATATTTGTTCAAAATCGATTTGCGAAATTTGTACCAAACAAACAAAAAGCGAGTTATAAAAATGTGGTAAAAAGGAGTAACATATGTTTAATTTAGAAATAAAAAAAATGTGTAAAAATGATCTTGTTGGTATTAGATTTACAGTCAATTCTCTATAGCCTGACTCTTAATATTCCAGTAATCTGACTAAGCTATGTAGGTATCAAATTTTCTACGAGTGTGACAAAGATGGACTTAGTTTATTTGCATATGCTTCAGTTTTATGAATTTCTTTGCGTAGAAGCAGCTATTATGCTATATATAAATATTAGTCATATATTAAGCATATATTAATGCCTTTTCGGAACCATTTAAAAAGACGTATTTATATCTAGCCCCTAAACTATAGAATCCCTAGACCTTGAAAT
>JAGFPH010000220.1:228106-246282 GCA_018207615.1 Philaenus spumarius | reverse complement strand
AAAGTCATCAAAAACTCCCTGAATTTGATATTATACCCAAATAGGTTCCTCAAAAGTCGTCAAAAACTCCCTGAATTTGATATTAAGACTCTGGTAAGATACCCTGTTAAGATATTAGGCCTAGAAGTTTTTATTTGTGCGACATAAGTTATTATTATTTAATTACTGAACCACTTTGCCCCTTAACAAAACAACACTATCACCTTATAGAACAGTAACAAATTCTGTAAGAAACAGATTAAACAGTAAGGAAATATTTAATAAAATAACATTCAGAAAGTTAAAACAAAAAATACTGTATGAATAACAGATTCATGCACAAACACACAAATCAGATGTATCTGCTTTCCCTTGATGTGTAAACACAATAATTTCTGCTAGATCTGTAACACTTTGGATTTCAACGTGCTGGACACCTCTTTATTATTTGAGATCTAGAGAGAATGCACATACAAAATTAATTATATTTTATTAATACAATTGTTTCAATATTTTTAAGAAGAAAAATATGTTGGCACTAAAAGTGTTAGCCAACAGACAAAAGAATAATTATTGTTAAATTGCTAAGTTTAATTTTTAAAGCAAAACATGTAATTTTACAAATATTTTAAAAGTAATTTTATCAAAACTTCAGTTTTAATTGCCTAAATCACCTATTAAATATTGACAGAAATTATCTGTTCATTTTTATATTTGAAAGAAAATTTTCAACAAATTTAATTAATGGGGTTGGTGTCATTTGATGTATTTCTTTTCACATTTTTTATAAGCTTTCTTTCTAATATATGTATGTTATGATCTGTTAGAGACTAGAACATTTCATGAGTCAAGATTAGTATTTGGCCTGTGCGAGTACTCGAACGCCGAGCTTTTTAGTATTCGGCGTAATTTTACTGCGCAGAGTTGAAAAGCTTTTGAGCTTTCTAGCGTGAGTCGTAGCGCGTCGGGATCAAGTTTTAGGATGAAAATTTTGAAAATACAGTGTGGGGTAACGTTTTATATGTTTTTGGGTACGGGTAAACCGATTTTAACAGTTAAAGAATCGTAGCTCGTCGGGGTCACGTTTTTGGAGTCAATATTTTGAAAATGCTGTGTGGGGTATAGTTTTATATGTTTTTGGATACGGAAAACCCGATTTTGACAGTTAAAGAGTCGTAGCGCGTCTGTATAACATTTTGGGTCAAAACTTTAAAAATACAGTGTGAGGTATCGTTTTATATATTTTTGGGTACGAGAAACCTGATTTTAACAGTTATTTAAAAAAAAAAAAACATGAAAAAGTGTTTCATATTTTCATCTTGTTGTGTTTGCAAACAAGTGATTGATGTAATGTTATCTTGTTTACTCTAATGCTGTTAAAATTAAGTATTTATCGATTTAATTCCCGATTGTTTCCTAGTACTACACCTAAGTAAGTAGTAAAAAAGCTCAGCTTGTCAAAAGCTTGAGTTCGTGAGCTTTAAAAAAAGCTGTGCTCAGCTCGAACTCAAAAATCTAGGCTCGCACAGGCCTAATTATGTATTGCTTTAACTGTAGTGGCACTCATGGTCAGGTATTTACTTATAATAATAGAGTGCTAGTAATCATGGTCATGAATCCAAGCCATTGTTTTAGATGAGGCAATAAATAACAAATAACTGTCTGTGGTAATTACATTTAGCGAGACATCGGAACTCAAGTGCATTTAGCCAATTTTAGGGTATCTTCCGATCATTGAAATCAAGCTGTATCGTCATTTAAGTTTTAAAATTTTTGTTGTTTTTATGAAAAGTACTATTTAAGATTGATATTTCTAAAAGTTAGTGTCAGTCGGGTTCGAGAAGTGGTGTTTTTCATAATCTTTTTCAAAGTTAATATGTAAAGTGAAATTTTTATTGCTGCCAATGGCATTAAAATGTTAAAGTTTTAATTTTTGTAGCTAAATCACTTTGCCGATTAAAATGTAGATATTTTCCTCTAATTTTTGTAGTTTTTATTTCATAAAATGGGATTCGAGTACAGTACGATTTTTTTAACCGTGCCCTCGGCCACGATGTACTAACCTGGATGATAACGTTAGAAATCGCTCTGTCTACTCCACCAAAACTGAGCCTAGCGGCGTGAAACAGCGAAAACCGAGCTTCAATAACACTGTCATTTAATACACTTAGAAGCGATGTAAAATTATGAAACTTTCACGGATACGCAGATAAGAACCATACGATTCGAATGATGTAAAATAAAATCAATTACAAAACCTATTTCATATTTTAAAAATCAATATTACAACAATGTTCATTAATAATGACATGAAATTTTCACACCGCTGGAAAGTTTTTTATTTGTTGGTCAGAGACAAAGTGTTCGCGAGAAAGTTTTAGATAAAGGTCCAAATTAAATATTTTATTTGAAACATTTTTTCGTTTGACTTACGGTTTGCTCGGTACAGCGGTATAATGTGTGCGTTTCAATTAAAACTACACCTGGCCGGGCCGTGCCGCCAGGTCGTGTTTGGCATTTACCTTAACTACACCACAGGATTATTATTCGAATACTCGAACAAGAGACAAGTAGTCTATGACTCATTCAAGAAGTTTTTATTTCAATAATTTTATTCATTCATTTTTGTTTATTCGAAGTTTGTGGAACTGCCTTTACAATCCCTCCCCGCTACACCGCTAGCCCACCGTGCGCTTGCCGAGCCGAGGGCACGGTTAAAAAAATCGTACTGTACTATTATTATTCCTCAATTTTTCAAACTTCAATATAATGCTGATTAAAAAAAAGAAGAAAATTATAAAAAATACTAAGATGGGTAAAATTGTAAATTACATGAGACTTTAGCGGTCATCTAAATTTGATATCATAATTGATATTTTGATTATTGTAGCTCGTGCACCACTGGCGGTGACTTTGTCGTTGAATTTGTTGAAGGTTGTTTTTTAAGAATATTTCTGACAACCCAAGCTCACTACTTATTTGGCAAATATTTAATTTACTGTAGGTACATTATTAATGCTGTTAAAATATGATTCCAGGCCCTTTTTGGCCATCCTAGGTGGAGCTAAAGTAGCGGATAAGATACAGTTAATTGAAAACCTGTTGGATAAAGTATCTGAAATGATTATTGGAGGAGGAATGGCGTATACGTTTCTAAAGGAAACCAAAGGCATGAAAGTAAGTTGTTACCTTGTTTGCAAAATTTTAATGAAGAACTTTACAATTATTCTGGTAGATTCCCAGTATTCTATTTCATCACATGTTGTAGGTGAAATTTTACTCATCAGTATTATTGTGCTTATTGGCATTAACACCTGTTAAATTGGCAAGCCTTACCAGCACAAATACATCCCATATTTATGACTGTAGCCTTACTGGATTTTTAATAATTACAATAGTTATAATTACCTTTTTTTCCTTTTGTTTTTTGCAATGCTATCGACCAATCCTTATTAATTAAATATCTTCTACATTATTAAAGAAGAAACTACAAGACATATAATTAATAAGGATTGTTCGACAGCATTGCCAAAGAAAGAAAGGTAAGTATAACTATTGTTATAAATACATCAGTAAAAAAGGTTTTTGAGGCAATGATAACCGCTCAGGTTTTTCGCCTAAAAAAAAAAAAATTTAAAAAAATGGTTTTGTTAAATTATTAGCAAAAGCTGGGAAACATAGTTGCTACAAAAATTTATAGTAAAGTTGTTATATAATCAAATGATGAGATGTAAGTAATATCATTACAAAAAAACAAGCTTATCAACCTGTTATTTGATTACAGATAGGAAACTCTCTGTTCGATGCTGAAGGTGCTAAGATTGTGAAGAGCCTTGTAGCTAAAGCTGAGAAGAATGGTGTTAAGCTTCACCTTCCCGTAGATTTTATAACTGCGGACAAGTTTGCTGAAGATGCAACTGTAGGTCAAGCGACAGTGGAGAGTGGAATTCCTGATGGCTATATGGGTCTTGATGTAGGACCTAAAACAAATGAAGAGTTCAGGAAACCGATCGAACGTGCAAAAGTGATTGTGTGGAACGGGTACGTACAAGTATATTAATGATATATAAAAATGTATAATTACTTAAATCCTTTTGTGTTCATTTACGCAAGCCTTGCTCACTGCAATAAGACAAATGCTTATTTTTCCCTAATATTGTAAGGTACATATTATGTACAAAACTGTATAACTAAAATTATGACAGTATTTGGTTTACTGTAGCTCATGGTATCTCTTTAAGATGGCAACGTTGTCTGTGAAACATGTTTGAGTTAATAACCGTGTAATATTTGTGTTCAAGTTTTATTATTCTATTGAGTATATAATCTCGAGAGTCAAGTGTAATGTTTATTTATTAAATGCTTACACATACAGACTATATTGATCATTTCTATTAATATATTGTGTAAAATATAAGTAAAACGAGAAGCAAGGTGTCCAGCTGCCTTAAATTTCGGGAAAATCCAAAATTATGACTGAATTTTTGGTATTGGGAAAAAAGCGTGAATTATACTTGAAAAATTAGAGCTATCAGGAATTTTTATTTGTGTTACCATTCAAGGGGAAAGATAATTTGTATCAAGCTGTATCTGAAACCAGAAATTTTAACAGCAAAATGCCGAACATCGAAACATTCTAAATAAGTTCAGGAGTATAACACGTCAACGAGATTGTGATTGTTTTGCAAATCGTATTAAATTCATTATAACTCGAATTTGTTTGATCTTATGTTATGAAATATCGGAACTAAATTGTAATCAGTGTCCTTGAGAATGCACAGCTTAAATTTGATCAAAATCTTTTGATCAAATAGAGTTAACTCATAATTTGCATTTGTTTTAAACATTTGAAGAAATTGCAGTAACACAAATTTGATTGTGCTTATTTTGTGAACAATTGCGATAAATCCAATACGATCGTGCCTATTTTATTAACGTTTGCGGCAGTTGAATTCGATCGTGCCTGTCTGACGCAATATAATCTCAAATTCCGTGTTTTAAACATTCATGGTAGTGGAGGGCTACTTGTAATCAATCGTGTCTATTTTAAAAAATATCTTAATTAGAATTGAATGCCAATTTACATCAACCAATTTTCAAGAAACATCACGGAGTTTCAGTAACTGGAATTTAATTATTTTCATTAGATAAAATATTGGAATTAAATCGTAGTATGCGTTTTTCCAAAACATTGGGAAAATTCCAGTTGCTATAACTGGAATTAAATACGTTTTTGATCAAATATCATTGCTGTAACTCACAGCAACAATTTTGATGACAGTAATTTGGTGAATTATTGATGTTTAATCGTAATATAAACCATTAAACTACTCGACAAAAAAAAGAAGATAAATAAGGCAAAATTGTGTAAATCTATTTGTGTTTTACAGCCTGGTAATTCGTGTACATTGTAGTTTTTCCAGTAGTCCGATTTTATAGACAATTATTTTCACTAGGTTGTTTCATTTATATATAAATGTATGTAAATCTGCAGTACAAAAGCATTTTCCCGCCTCACAATGTATTTAAAAATACCAACCTAAAAGTGTCTTGAAATTATTGAATTATGCTTGGATTTTTTTTAATTGCACTGGGAGTAGTCAGTTACATTGCTAATTTACTGATGATGTCGGACCTCTACCATACTCGATGTATTTGTGATAATAGTAAAGATTTGTGGTAACTATGGTGTGGCTTAGTTTAACCCTATAACTGTCTGCAATGCCGAACCATTTTGGTGCATTTTGCATTTTTTCAAAAATTCGCCGAAATAGTAATGATATCCCAATCCAAAAGTGTTCAATAGCTTTTTTGTAGAAAAATGTCTGTAAAGAATTCATATATTCAAAGAAAAAATTTATTGTTGTAAAATTTGAAAAGTTATCCAGAAAAACACATCCAACTTTAGGGCCTACATAAAAAGTAGTAAACATTTTTTGTATTTTTTCCCCAAATATCATGGTGTCCACGGACCGGGAATTACGGGAAAAGCGGGAACTATACAGGATTTTTTTTTCACTGGGAAAATACGGGGAATTACAGCGGAATTCCGGAAACTTTATGTTACGACGCTATTATGTAAATCGGAGAGTCGGGAAGGTAGAAGTGCGGTGAAATCCTTCTTTGTCAATGATTAACAGAAAATATTGATTCCTCCGATCCTGTTCCCTTTCCTTTCTCGTTTTCTTTCTAGTTATCGACACTGTTGTTATTTACAGGCGATACAATATATTTTTTCTGTAAAATGTAATGTTTTATTTCTGAACCTGTCTAAATTACCTCTACCATTCATAATATCCTATACGTTAAAATAATTATAATAATCTTGAACTGTGGAAGTTATATTATTTTAGCTGTAGCGGCAGCTGCTAAACAAATTTTGTATAAAAATGTATACTAAAATATTGTATTTTGTTTACAAAAATACAATATTTTAGTATACACTACTATATGTTTTACCGAAAACCTAGCAGGCACACTGTTTGAAAAATATGTTTATTCCTCTGCTAGAACAATGGGAACTCGAATTCGTTTGTGAATATGTCAGTTCAAGGACAGTCTTTGGTGTAAAAGGGTGTGGGAATGGGGTGGATGGATAGGTTGTGCTATTTGCACTGTGGGTTCGAAACCGGGTTTTGACAACTTGCCGGTCGGGCACCTGTGTATGTGTCAGTGATACAGTTGGGCTAAGTTGTTACTTCTCTGTTATTATTACACTTACCTTAGCTTTAACCTTCATCCGATTGTTTTTAAAGTTACATCATCCGATAGGGAATCAAAAGGGCTACAAAAAATCCACTTTGACATTTTTTGTTAAAATGTACGGTTTTTGAGTAATTTAGGTCTGACATTTTCAAACAGCCGCCATTTTAAAGCGCAAGATTGGGTATAATCGTTTATTTTTCTTAAGATAGATCATTGTTAGGTTAAACTTCATGCCAAGTTTAAACTCAATCAGTTAAACTGTTCTCTAGATATTAATTATTTAGTAAAAGAAACAAAATGGTGAATATTTGGAAAATGAACCGATTTAAAAAAATATTATTCTTGATTTTCTCTTTATTTTGACCCATAGAACAATTTCCCGAAGTTTTTAACATTTGGTTCTGACCATTCTGTGTGTTTAGTATCATATCGCCGCCCTATCGACTAATCGATCGATACCTATTGATCTAGCATCAGTAATAAGCTATGCGTATTGCATCATCTGCCTCGTACATGTCAAGACCGTTCGGTGAGCGATCTACTCTACCATTCCTATTCGAACTACTACAACGTCAAGACTGGTCGGGCATCGATCTACTTCTACTTTATGTTTTTTAACATTAAAAGTATTTTTAATATGCTTCTTAACGAGCCAAGCAGTGCTCAACTATAATTTTACAATTCTAAACTTAATTACCAAACGACGATACGAAGACATCGTAACAAAAGGACATCACGTTCCCTGTGCACAGGTGAGACAATCTACACGGCAAAAGAAACACAATTTGGTAAGTTCCTGCAATTCATACTAGTACGATAATTCGTCTTATAATATACAGTCCACTTCCAAGATTAAAATCCAGCATAAAACAAAACAATTTGGTCCAACGGGCCTCATATTCAATCGAAAATTAAGACGTATTAACAATTACCGACAAGTCCAAACAACTACGGACAAACACGTTTCTCATTTCAACGATATCTATTACTGGCAGTATATTTATTAATTCTATGTATATTTATTGGTTATTCATTTAAAACAAGAGCTTAATTGTGTTTATTGTTAGTTGTAGTAATTTGATCAAATCCTGTGTTCAATCGATAATAGTTTAAGCCTATTTTATGTCAAGTTGTTCAGTATACCACTCTTCCAGCTAGGACATCGATTTCAATAGCCAATGGTGGTTTTAATTGTTTTCAATCTGTTAAAATTGATACTGTATTTAAATATGTCTCCTTGATATTTAATTGGGGTTTATCAATTATATTATATTATATTTGCATTTGTGTTAGCAAATCAATTAAGCCTAGGCCTATCTATATTAAACAATTTCTATCTAGGCCTACAAATTGTCGTGTTATTTCTTCTATTATTTTTGGTTTGTCTTTGTCTTGTTTATATATAGTGAAATTGTCTACTTCAAAATTATTTGTCAATCAATAATTAATTACATTGGAAACTTCGTAGGCTACTACCTAACCTGCCGAAGCCTATCTTTAATTGAGTGTACATTAGTTAATAATTTCTTACTATTTCTTTCAAAATGTCGGAAAAGGCTAAAAGAGATTTAGAACTCACAAGTTTTGCATTGGAGGGTGCATATCATCGAATTGACCAACTTTATCAATTATCTTTAGAAGTTTCAATCGATCAGAGCAAACTAACCAACTTTAAGGTTAGATGTCAAAAATTAGAAGCGCAATATGCAGCTTTCAATAATTTGCATAAGGAGGCTGTGCGCCTTATGATACAATTAGGTAAGACAGAATTAAAAGAAATCAAGAACCTTTCAAGTGAGTTAGATAATTTGTACTTCCATATTTTGGAAGTACATTCACAATATTTTCCGTCTCTCGATGACTCGATGGCAGGGTCTAGTGGGCATACAAGTACAAATGTTGCAAATATTCCAAATGTACAAGTACCTAGATTAGGTTTGCCGACTTTTTCTGGTAATTTTAAGGATTGGCCTAATTTTAAAGATATGTTCACTACACTAATTCACAAACATCCAAATCTTTCGGATATTGAAAAGTTTCAGTATTTGGTGTCCTCATGTACTCAAGAAGCATTGTCACTGGTTAGGTCGCTTCCTCTTACCAGTGAAAATTATAACATCATTTAGCAAACTTTATTTAATCGTTATGACAATAGGAGATTGCTTGCTAGTCAATATCTGGACCAAATAATAAACTTCAAACCATTAACTGTGGATTCACCAATCAAGTTACATCAGTTCTTAGATTCTATAACCGAAAGCACTTCAGCGATAAAATCAATGAAATTACCATTTGACTTAGGCGATTTTATTCTATTGCATCTTTCATTGCAAAAATGTGATTCTAATACTCGATTGTTGTTCGAACGTCAGTATGTCCAAACGGAATTTCCATCGTTTCAACAATTTTTGACTTTTATTCAACAACACTGCAAGTCGCTTGAAGCGTCCGGTATTCAACCTACATCGACAACCAAATCAAACTCTAAGGTTTCAACGCAACCAACAAACCAGAATTTTAATACAAGGTTAAATTCTTCAACAGTTCCACGATCATTCATGACAAGTCAATATACGCCTCAATGTACTTATTGCAATCAACATCACAAAATATTTTCTTGTAGTGAATTTCTCAAACTCTCGGCTACTTCACGTCGGGATTGGATTGTTTCCAAGCATGGCTGTACAAATTGTCTCAATTTATCTCATAAAAATCGTGATTGTCCATCCACTGTGTCATGTCATAAGTGTCAGCAACGACATCACACATATCTACATCTCAATGAGAATTCAATGTCTCAAAATAAGAATAGCAAACAGTCGGCTGTAAATTCAATGGTAGTTTCTTGTACTTCGGCAAATGGGTTTACGTCCACTTTTTGTTGGGAACTACTCTAATTTTAATTCAGGATTCATTTAAGCAGTATCATACAGTACGAGCTGTCATTGATCCAGGTTCTCAATGTTCCTTTATAACGGAGACATGTGTAACTAAGTTAGGGCTAAACCGTCGAAGAATAGCCACACCTATCATGGGGGTAGGTTCTGATACACTCCATGCAAACAAGGGTATGGTACAATGTCAAGTAAGATCATGTTATTCTTCAAAGGCGCAACTAAGTTTATCAGCTATAATTTTGAATGAAATTACACCTGAATTACCAACCGTTAAATTAAATAAAGAAATTCAAACATATTTTTCTAAAATGCAAATGGCTGATCCTACGTTTCACTCTCCTGGTGAAATCAATCTCTTATTGGGAGCTGATCTTTATTCAGAAATATTTTATGGTAAACGTCGTAAGACCCCTACCGGATTTCCGACTCAATATTCTAGTATTTTTGGCTGGGTTTTAGTAGGGCCTACTACCTTTGCTGAACCTATGTCTACAATCACCAGTTGCCTTACCGCTACGACCCCAACTGTAAATGATATTTTACAAAAGTTTTGGACCGTAGAAGAAGTTCCTATGAGTTCCAATTCTGATCCTAATGATCGTCTTTGTGAAGAAATCTATAACGACACGACCACTCTTGATGAGACTGGCCGATACATAGTTTCTTTGCCATTTAAATCTACTTACGAACTTTTAGGCGATTCCTATAAGCACGCTCTCTCACGGTTTCTTCACCTTAAGCGAAAACTCAAGCGTGATTCTGAACTACAAGATTCATACAGCAATTTTATGCAAGAGTATGTACAATTAGGCCATATGACACTTGAAACAAATCCAGATATTTCTCAAGGTTACTACATTCCACATCATGCAGTTACAAAGAGCTCAAGTTCTACCACTAAACTTAGAGTTGTTTTCGATGCATCAGCCAAGACTGATTCTAATTACTCTCTTAACGACTTATTACATTCAGGTCCCAAACTTCAAAAAAATATTATTGAAGTTCTATTTCACTTTAGACTACACAAAGTGGTATTTACAGCAGATATTTGTAAAATGTTTCGACAAATCAAGGTAAACAATGATCATCAGACCTTTCAAAAAATATTGTGGCGTAAATCCTCTGATCTACCCCTTCAAACATTCAAATTACAAACTATTACTTATGGTATGACTAGCTCACCCTATTTGGCTATTCGTACACTAATCAAACTAGCGGAAGACGAAGGCACAACGTTTCCTTCTGCATCTAAGGTACTACTCAATGATAATTATGTCGATGATATTGTTACTGGTTGTGACTCCATATCAAGTGCAAAATCACTGCAACTACAACTTATCTCACTGCTACATAAAGGTGGTTTTCAACTAAGAAAATGGACTAGCAATAAGCCCGAGCTCTTACAACTTATAGGTAAGGATTTCTGTGAAACTCCCTTGAGGTTCGATAAATATGACCAGCAGGTCTTAAAAATACTTGGTGTTGAATGGCTATCGACCAATGAAAATTTCACCTATCATGTAATCAACCAAACTTTCACTCCAACTAAACGTGGAATCCTTTCACATATTGCTAGGATTTATGATCCTATGGGCTGGATAGCTCCAATAGTGCTTTGTGCAAAATCAATATTACAAACTCTCTGGAGTATCAAGGTGAATTGGGATGACAATATTCCATCAGATTTGCAACGCATTTGGCTTACCTTTTATCAAGAGTTAGCAATTCTCGAAACTATAAAGATTCCTCGTTATGTACCATCTTACGGTCACACTATAGAAATTCATGGCTTTAGTGATGCATCCTCACAGGGTTATGATGCTGTAGTTTATCTCAAAGTCCAAACTACACTTACACAATGGTCTAGTTACCTTATTCTAGCCAAATCCAAGGTGGCGCCTACAAAAACTATTTCTATTCCACGACTTGAATTGTGTGGGGCTCTAATTTTAACTCGATTAATCCAATTCACGCAACAACAGTTCACTCAATCGATGAACATAGAAGTTCCTGTCTTTGCATGGACCGACTCTACAGTAGTGCTGAGTTGGCTTCACACATCTCCACACCTGCTTAAAACCTTTGTAGCAAATAGGGTTACAGAAATTACTCTAACTATCAAACCGTCATCCTGGTTCTACACTCCAGGTATTTCAAACCCTGCCGATGTTGCGTCACGAGGTGTTCTACCTAGACAGTTGGTGAATCACCCCTTGTGGTGGACAGGCCCGAGTTGGCTACTAACTGATTCTTCGAATTGGCCTATACAGGGAAATTATTCTTCAGTTCCTGAAGCGATAGACGAACTACGTCAAATTGACAAGGTAACAACCCTGATGGCTCATGCCACTCCAAACTCATTTGATCTTATCAATAAATTTTCTAGCCTGACTCATATCACACGAGTTGTTGCTTGGTGCTTATGTTTTTCGCACAATACTCTATCTCTAAAATCAAAACTTCAGGGTCCGTTAAAAGCTTCTGAATTACAATTATCAATTCAAATTTGTTGTAAAATAGTTCAACGAGAAATGTTTCCTAAACTTTTTCAACAACTTATGGACTCAAAACCGATAAAGGAATTTCAATCACTCAATCCATTTATCGACCCAACAGGTCTAATCAGAGTAGGTGGTCGACTCAAATACTCTGATCTATCCAACGATAGGAAATTTCCAATTCTACTACCAAAAAATCACCATTTAATAAACCTAATTATCGACCACTATCATGTTAAACACTTACATATTGGTCCTAGAAATTTACTTGCTATCCTTTCTCAAACCTTTTGGATAAAAGCAGCTCGACAGGTTATACGTAAGCTTTTACATCGATGTATTAGGTGTGCTCGCTTTAACCCGAGCCTGATGCAACCACCTATGGCTGACCTTCCGCCATCAGATCAGATCATCGCCGCAAACCACAACACCACAAGGGTTACATATGCCTTTTTGTCTGCTTTTCCACTAAAGCCGTACATATAGAATTGGTTTCCGCTCTGTCTACAGATGCGTTTCTTGCTGCATTCAACCGTTTCATTGCCCGACGGGGCATTAGTGCTCATGTTTATTCTGACTGTGGAACTAATTTTGTAGGGGCTAAAAAACATCTTAGCGAGTTGCAGAAACATTTGTCAAAATCTTTGTCACAACTTCAACTAACAGATGCATTATCTGGTCATGGCATTCAATGGAATTTTAACCCACCTTCTGCTCCTCACTTTGGCGGACTCTGGGAGGCGGGAATTAAGTCAACAAAATATCATCTCAAGCGAGTTATTGGTCAACAGGTTTTGACTTTCGAAGAACTGACCACTCTGCTAACCCAAATTGAAGCTATTTTGAACTCTCGCCCTCTGTGCCCATTGTCTGATGATCCTGGCGAAACTGATATTCTCACGGCAGGTCATTTTCTAACAGGCGATGCTTTGACTTCCTACCCAGGCATAGACATCACTTCAAACCATTTGTCTCTCCGCTCTCGATGGCGTCTTATACAACAATTGGCGTTTAGTTTCTGGCAACGCTGGAGCCAAGACTATTTGAACACCTTGCAACAACGAACTAAGTGGACGACAGATCCCGGAAATGTACAGATTGGTGAATTGGTTCTACTTTCAGACAATAATTTACCTTATCTTAAATGGTCTTTGGGTAGAATAGAGGAGGTTTTACCTGGACCTGATGGTATCGTACGCGTTGCACGTGTACGGACCACTCAAGGGGTATTGACAAGACCCGTCGCTAAACTATGTCTACTACCAATATGTTAATATGTTGTTCTAGCCCATCCTTCTTTCTGCCCTGTAGGGACTCACTGCTTTCAACCGTTTTTCCTGTCACTTACTACGGGGTGGTGCCAGGCTTCGCTATGACTACGGGGTTATGGTGACTTGCTTTCTTTCATTGTCTAATTGCCATATTAGTAAAGAAACTAATGTGTCAATTTTCAACTACTCTAGGATGGGTTAGTAATTAACAGTTTATTTTATTATTCACGTTCAAGGTCAATTTTATTTTATTATTCAATTTGAAGGTCAATTTTATTTTATTTTGCCACTTTAAGGTTTTTTGTTATGTTACAAGCCAGTAATAGATAATCGTTCAACTCTAGTTTTCTTCTTAATTTACAAAAACAGAAGTGTTTTTGCCGGCCTATCGTTTAATCGATCGATACCTATTGATCTAGCATCAGTAATAAGCTATGCGTATTGCATCATCTGCCTCGTACATGTCAAGACTGGTCGGGCATCGATCTACTTCTACTTTATGTTTTTTAACATTAAAAGTATTTTTAATATGCTTCTTAACGAGCCAAGCAGTGCTCAACTATAATTTTACAATTCTAAACTTAATTACCAAACTACGATACGAAGACATCGTAACAAAAGGACATCACGTTCCCTGTGCACAGGTGAGACAATCTACACGGCAAAAGAAACACAATTTGGTAAGTTCCTACAATTCATACTATTACGATAATTCGTCTTATAATATACAGTCCACTTCCAAGATTAAAATCCAGCATAAAACAAAAAACACTGTTACATGTACCTGTGTTAGCACGCTAGCGGCAGCATTTTAATTCCGATTTGGTACACACATTGGTTGTCTGTCGCTCGGAGGAGTTTGTTAACCAAAAAAATTCAACAACCGGAAGCACGTTTTTTGACCGGAAATAACTATTTTCTTAAATTTTTCGTACGAGAAAAACTTTTTTAGAGTTTTACCTAAAAAAATAAATGTATGATATTATTCTGCACATTTTTTTTTTTTTTACACAACTTTGTAACTTGCTTGGTTCTCCTAAAATCGATCAAAAAGCAAAGTACCATAAAAGTACCTGGTTCAAATCCATGTGGGGAATTTTACCAAGGCCAATATCTTCTGATCCGAGACCAATGGCCGAGTTTGTACACTGCGAGCGAAGCAGTTCATAACCCGAGGACGCAAGGCTGAGGTGCAAGTGCAACGAAGCAGCGCGTGAGTTGAAGCTGGAGGCTTAAGTACAAACTATTGTGTCATAAATTAATCAAATACAAAAGTCAATTGAATTATTGTGTCCTACCCTTGGAAATGGTAGCTTATGAGAAAGATTATTTGTGAGAACGTCAGTTAGTTAATTCCTGGTGGGGCGATGAAGATGAGTCTACTATACTTTTAGGTTGAAGTTTGAAACCAAATAGTGTGGGTAGCTTCGAGAAATCCATGTCATGTATATGGTGGTGAGTGAAAACTATGAAGTAATACAATATAAACCTGATTGGCTTGTTCAAGGTTAAACACTCTGCTATTCACTGTTTTTTGTCCCCACATTCAATAACCTGTTGTGGATGGTTTTTCCTATTACTTGAATTCATTCGTATATGAAAATAAAATTGTAAAGGCAGAACGATGTTGTATTATTTGATATAGATATGTACACATAACTTTTTTAACAATTGGGCAGTGAAAATAAGAAATTTAAACTGGGTTTATTTGAATTTTAAGCTTTCGAATTGGCGCAGGTCCGAAATAATTCCGATAGAAGAGATTCTACTGTTTGTGAAAATTAAATTATGATTAGTTTATGATCCAATTTTTAAATGTTTCAATGCTGGTGTTGTATTTTTAGCCCTGCTGGTGTATTTGAGTTTGAAAACTTTTCGAAAGGTACAAAATCTTTAATGGATGCTGTCGTTGAAGTGACCAAAAAAGGAGCCATTACAATTATTGGAGGCGGTGATACGGCTACTTGTGCTGCAAAGTATAATACAGAGGACAAAGTCAGCCATGTCTCCACAGGTGGTGGTGCCAGTTTAGAACTACTAGAAGGTAAGTACTAAACTCAAAACTTCCGATTTGTAATATTAACAGGACATTAACCAAAGCTAGGAATTTGGTGTTATGACCTTTTTATTATTTCTCTGAATAGAAACCTGTGATTTGGAGGATTTTTATAGTAGCTGCCTTTTCTGCTGGAATTGAGTCCTGCTTGTTTTATGTAAACAGGATGTTATAAAAAATATCAGGATGAAAAAACAAAGATTAACTTATTAAGTTCTCCCCCACATTATATATTACTTTTAATGATTTAAAATGGTACGTTCTAATCCTTAAAACTCTAGTCTCATATTTTCTTTATACTTTATACTAAAACAATTCTTCTTTTTACTTGTTTCTAAATTTCATGGCTATTTTCATTTTTTACTTTCACAATTTGTATTAAAAAACTTCCTGTTCTTGTCTCGAAATATTACGAAGTGGGTTACTCGCTTGGCTCTAATTTGAGTGAGAGGGTTATACACATATATCACAAAATATACTGGAGTCTATAAAAACATCTATTTTATTTTATGGTACTAAATATATTTAATTCTACACTATGTGATAACTAATTGCAGTAAACCTCCGTCTAAATCTTTTGCTTTACACAACGGGCAAAACTTAGTACAAATTTCTACTCCCCAAATATGAATTCTTTAAAATTATATAACTCTCCCAATAGATCAACTTACAGAAACTGATTCTAACCAAGAATTTACATAAAACAATTAATTGTCCCTTTAATATCCACAAACTGTGCCCTCACCTTTACTCTGTCAGCTCAACTCCCTTGCCCTAACATCCACCTCTCTGGGCTGGCACACCTCTCTGGTCTCTCCTTGATGCCCTCGCCAGCATCTACACCCCGAAGGTCCTGGTCTCACATGACTTCTCTCCCAAGAACTTTCCCCAAAAGATCTTCTTTCTAATGTCTTCTCCCTATATAAAAACTTCTGTCCTCCCACTCAGTTTTCTCCGTCTTGTCTTTGTACTCATTTGATGGCTTACTTATAAATGCCACTCAGTGATCTACATAATTCTAATTAGTTCTATGTTACATAATTGTGCCTCCAAGTGAAATTCTGCTCTTGTCAAATTGTTGGGTTTTAATTGACTCATTCCATTTCGTAATATCACCCAACCTCCCAAAACGTTATCCCAACATTGAACCTGTTTTTGAGGTCGGATAAATGTTACGTATCCACCCATATGCACACACATTTACACAAATACACACACATTCCTTGAACTCTATTCAACCTAAATTGCCTACGCCTATTCCTTTAACACTAAGTACAAAAATCATACAAATAAAATAATTATAAAAATGAAGATTCATGCCCGACAGTCTCCCCATTTCCATCTACAGTATCAGTTGAGGGCCATCTATGCCGTCAATGTCTCGCCCAATGTACATCCAAGCTACTGTCTTCCAGATAGATGTTGAGTTGTTATCCGTGCCTTGCACCCCTGCCATATCCTGGTATATTATTCTTTTTGCTCTGAAATTCATATTCACTGCTTTATTGTTTTACCTGAGGAGACACTTAGTGAATATATTAGTAAAAATCTAATTTAATCTTTTCCCTCCCAGAAAATTATGATGTTAAATTAAATTTGGTGAGTATAACCTTGAACTTAGTTTTTTGAGGCCCAAATAAAATGTATCCTAATGCAACTTATATTAATTTTGTACATAACATGTCCGTGAAAAACCCAAATAATTCGCAATATCTAATTTAAAATGACCTATATATTTCCTATGTCATCAAAACTTAAGAAAAAATAGCCTAAAACAATATTTTCATACATTTCCCCATTTACATTGTTCCCTATAAAAAATTTTAAAAATACTATAAATCAAGACTTATAACTAAAAATAACCATGGCCCTCTTTCTACGAATAATTATTATGATATTCCGCTGACTAACGAATTCGGCACAGCATGCAATATACTACATGCTCCATTCATGTAGAACTTGTAATGCAATACACTTTTTTCCAATGTGTACTACCTAGATTTCCTGTAAGCAGTTTTAGTCGCTGAGCCAGGTTTGTACTGTACAACAAAATCTTATTTAACTCCAAAGCCAATCTATCCAACCTTGAACTCGAGCCATTGATTAAATCGTGACCCTGCACAATTGTTCTATACGGTAAAATGCCGTCCGTATAGACTACACATATTTTATTTGGAACTGACCAATGACTTTCCAAATTTTTTAGTCTCCTTTGACTTTATCAACGATCCTAACTGCTCCCCAAATTATCCTAGGCCACTAAATTATTCACATCCATAACAGTGCAGTAATCTACCAACACGGCGTCTCAGCACTGTCCTTCTTGCTCGTTTTTCTTTCTCTCTTTTTGGACAGACAGACTGCGCACTCGATTCCAAATGGAGGAATAGTAAGTTTCTGCTTTGCGTCTTGTGACCAGAATTACTACTACCTAAAAATTTATGGAATTGCTTGCTCTTGGAGCGAATTCCATTGAGTTTAATTTTACTGTACTTTTGCGTCAACTAGGTCTGATTTAAAATTTTTTAAATAAATGTATTACAACCCCGGAGTATGTAAATAAGATGGAGGGAGCGTCATAGTCCGCCGGTGAGGCAAGCTGCCGAAGAAATATGGCAGCGACCTTGGTACACCCCCAACACACTGCGCTGCAGTGGCACGCACTTTATCATCATTATAAGCTTATTAGCAAAATATAATTTTACAAATAAACTAAAAAACAAAATAATAATTGAAGCATTACTCAGTAGCCAGAGCCGGGACAGCGTTG